>VDFB02211920.1:0-11978 GCA_007258455.2 Sequoia sempervirens
TTACAATCCACTCACACCACTTTCCCAACACCTTGAATTCCCTTTTTTTTTTTTTACAAAAATGCAAATTCAAATTTTTAAATGGAGCTACAATTCCCAATTAAATGCCCACTCACAGGCTTAGGCATGGGATTTACCTTTTTGGTAAATTAACACTTTTCAACAATTCTAAAAACAAAAAATGATGTATCAAATTAACCATTGATTTTTCTCACAACCATCACCAAATTCTATTATGCTGGAGGAGTTGAGAATATTGTAGAATTTTGAAGAGGATACTTTATCATGGCTTCTACCTCTCACCAAGATATTGATATATTCAATGTCATTGGCTATGAGATGTGGAAACTAAAGATGAAGGATCTCCTTGAAGAGAGAGATAAGTGGTTTCCAATTTCACAAAGAGTAAACCAGCTACAATGTTTGATGAAGAGAAGAAAAAGTTAGACAAGAAGGAATAAGGAACCATACAGTTGTGTCTCACAATTTTTTCCTTTTGAATGTCTCCACAAAAGACACCATACACAAGTTTTGGAAGAGGACAGATGATATTTTTCAAACTAAAAGTTTATCTAACAAGTTGAATCTTAAAAGACAACTATATTCATTAAAAATGAAATATGGTGATTCTATTGCAAACCATTTAAATGCTTTTAATCTAATTATATGATTCATGTTGCATTAGTAGATGTTAAATTATGAGATGAAGATAAATGTATCTTGTTTCTTTGTTCTTTTCCCAGAACTTGGGAAAAACTAGTTGTTTCTTTAAGTAGTGGTAATATAGAGTCAAATATGGACAACATGATTTCCATATTGTTGAACACTTGTAATATTGAGAGGGGGGTGAATTGATATTATTTTAACCCACTTAAACATTTAAACATTCATTCCAAAGATCATATTCAATTTGCAGTAGGAAAAGAAAGTATGGAAGAAACCATCAAAGAACATAACACATGAACACTAGGTTTTTATATGGAAAACCCAAAATAGGACAAACCACAGTGAGGATTAGCTCACAATATATTATAATTGGTTATAGTATATTACAAATTTCTAACTACAGGTGGACTCACTATCCAAGTGGACTCACTACCCACTAAAAGAAGAAAATATAGAAGAGAGTGGTGGCACATAGCCAATATTTGAACTACTTCAGTTACATCTAACATATGGATGAATACAGTTCCATTGAAGCTTAATATACTAACTTCACACACTTCATATTGATTTGTACTAATACTTTTCTCTTCTTTTAATTCACTTTATACTCACACAATTTTCATCAACTATACATCACAACACATCACTATATCCAAAACACCAAAAAATATCTTACATATATTTACATATATATCTGCTTTATCCACAAACATTTACAACATCAATTAGGGCACCCTAATTAGATGTACAATATCAATTATACCTTTTTGGATTAACATACATACATACATGCTTCGTGCCAAGATTAAAAAATCATAAAAAATGAAAATAGGTCAACATGGACCCATAATATCTCCCATATAACAAATCAATACTTATTCAAACTTCACAATATACAAAAATTATTAGGTTAGCACTGATAATGACCTGATAATAGGATTCACCAATTGTACTTCCAAAACTGACACATGGACCTACAAACTTCATGCCACTTGGAATATAGGCACCACTGACACCTATCAACATCCCCAAAAATCTACAAAGCTAGATTCCAATCCATAGAGAAGTGTGGATTCACCAAAATATGTACACCAAATTGGAAACCTCTATCACTAGAAGCCAAAAAAATATGAAACTTTGGATATAAGGTTCTCTAACAACCAAGAAAATTATATCAAAAGCACATAACAAGATCTTATATAGCGGATCAATGCAAACCCAAAAACTGAATGTCATGTACATAGGATTACTTGTATTGATACTTAGTCAATTTCCATATCAACTGCCTTCACTAGATCAAACCTTCTTATAAATTCCTAGTGGATTACCATATTAAAAAATGTTCAAGCTATACAAACTGATCTGTATGATGATCTTCATATTGGAATACAATGTTGACATCAATGACAACACTATAATGCAATGCACTTATCCCTCATGATCATGTTGCCAAAAAATGCATCAATGAAAAACTCCTTATTCTTCCAACAATCTCCCTCTTTATCATTGATGAAAATATGGCTCTATTATCTCCCAAAACTATTCTCCTCCTTTCACACCAAGGGAAAGGGGCACGTAACATAAACTTGTCTTATCATATAGTAGAACTTAGGTGATTGATATGTACATACATACAAGATGAAAACTTAATTGACTCCCCTACAGGTACAATCCAAAAAAAAAAAATTACTGGGAAAACTACCTTATATCATTCGCACATGTACATGTAAGTCTAAAACAATAATTGAAATGTATAAAAAGAAAGAAATACATTCATCTAGAGGAAGAACTTAACTCTTGCATTTTATTCAAATGAGCTTTCCACTCTTTCTTTCCTTCTTCCCAAATATTCTTGGCAATGCCAATCATTATACTTTGGGTCTCTAACTCCATCAAGAGGTCTTCATCATCATCTAGAGTGTTGGTTACCAGATTTATCTTTGAAGTGTTGTTAATACTCAACAGGGAGCTGGGAAAAGATATGAAATTGGCATTCACCAGATCCTTGAGATTACCAAATTACAATATCTTGTGAATTCCAAGTTCATGTAGATTCATCTTTGAAGTGTTGTCAACACTCAATAGGGCACTGAAAATAGATATGAGAACACTTCTCATGTAGATTTTCAATTACAAACCTTGTGCTTCCATCTAGATCTTGTGCCAGATCATAGGAAATGGAAGCTTTTTCAATTTGGGACTCAATTGATTCCATTTCATCTTTTGTGCTTTTTGTGAATCCTGGTCACTTCATAAAAAAATAAAATAAAACTTTGGATTCTACCACACAAGCTTGTATACCTTTAAGACTTTTCTAGAATTTATTGTGTGCAACAAAACACTTCTCCATTACATCCATTAGTTTCCTATAATTTATCTTTTTATCTATTTCCTTCTCTAGCTTCCCTTTCAACCCAATAGCGTACTCCTTAAATGAATCAAGTAAAAATTTTAAATTGTCATAGATAATTTTCAATGGTAAAAATGGGTATGGTCTCCTACAAAACCTTTACAGCCTCATCTATCATCTCTCCACTCTTTTGATGAGTCTAAATGATTTATTTCTAGGAAGATGTGTGAAACACATCACCTAGTTGATGCTTGTGAAGATGAGATATACTATCCATATCCACATGCCCTTGTTACATTAGAAGTTGTAGTAACTGGGAAGACACTATAGGCTATAACTATAATTGCATGCTTAACAAATTCTTTAGAAAATATATGGAGGTGTTGGAAGATTGACCAGTAGTCTTTACATCCTCCTCTTCAACCTTCTCCTTCAATTCCTTTTCCTTATCACTAGTGTTAATTGGTGTCTCTACATCCTTCTTTTCTTCATTGTTGAATGCATCCTCATTCTTCTTCTCCTCAAACCTCTGCCCACCACTCATTTTAGGCACATCTTCACCAATGGATTTTTCCTTTTTATCTAGAGGAATGATTGTCTCTGGTTGGCCTTGAGTGTTCTCAGCATTTGTATTAGATATCAAAGGAGGTGTTTGATGATATGTAGTAGTATCCTCCTTTGTAATTTATTCTCCAATAGCTTCTTCTTGTTCAAAATTTTCCTAAGTCTAACACATTTTCTTCTACAATTTGTTCCACTTTTGGAAGATTTTCATCCACATTATTTTTCGCATCTTCTTCTACAACAACATGCGTTGATCACTATCATGTTGTACTTCTTCTCCAGTGTTCACATCTAGACAAGACATATCAACATGCATTTCTTTTGTGCTCTCTAGAGTCATTGCTAATATATGAGCTAACTCTGCAACCTTCTCTACCGTCTCTTTCTAGATCATTTTGTGATCATTTTGATCTATGCTCATGAGGGTGGTCACCCTTTTATTTGTTCAAAACTCCTTGCTATATAGTTGAGCTAATGTGGCTTTATTATCTTTAGAGAGAGATGCACAAATATTTTCCAAAGAAAAATCTTTTATCTTTGCTTCTTCCTCTATAGCCTTTTGCCTCCTTGCATGTAGTACATTCTATAGATCTTTAGGTAGCCACTTCTCAATATTTTTCATATTAACTTCAAAAGAAATAATTTATTTGATAATTGCTTCTATAATGGTGGATTTTTCCACATCATCAACATTATTGTATAATAAAGTAGTATCTTCTATTATTTCATTCTCCATAATCCCATTAAATAGAGCATCCAACTTCATGGGACTATGAGTAATAACTAGAACCTTTCTCTTCTTTTTATTATCCTCCAATGTCTTTTTCTCTTTACCAGATTCTACTTTCTTTTCTCATATTTTTACTCTATATCCTTCTTTCTCTTTTTCTACCTCTTCCTCACTGTATATGTTAATGATATCAAACCTTTGTTTCTTCACACTTGCTTCTCCTTGTGAAGATTTTGAATTTCTTTTTTGGATCAATGGTTTAGTATCTTCTTCTTCATCTTCCACATTTACTCCCATTTAATTTTCCCTTGTGGCTTTTGTTTTTATTCTCCTTCTTGTAGGGACATTTTGTTGTGCTACCAGAGTATCCTTTTCCTTTTTAGACCTCTTTTGTTTTTTGAATAGATAGGTCTTCTCTTTCACTAGAGTGCTTATAGGCTATTTTGTCTTCTCCCCTGAGGTAGGCTTAGTCTTGGAGGACTTGAGGGAAATCAGAGGAATGGTAGTTCTATCGGATCTCTTGACACTTTTAGCCTTTTCTTTCTCAAATTTCTCTTTGGTAAGTCCCATCACTTCTACAAATTGTGTAGTCATCTTATCAACTATCTTATTTATCTGTGATTTCCTTTGCTCCATATGCACCTCCATCGACTTCTCCTCATAGGTGACATACCTCTGTTAAGTGGTGTCTTTGGGTTTCTTACCATAAGATCATCCAAACCAACAACTTCATTCTCCTCAACTTCATATCCTAGTTTTGGGATCCATTCAGTCCTAGGATCTACAACCTCTATTATGCAACAATCTTTGTTCACCATGAAAATTGTGTAATTCTTATATTTCTCTTCAATATTTTTTACAATTCTTTGTCTTGCCTACATCTTCTCTTTGAAAGGTTTGAAGAACCCCTAGAGGGAATTATTTTTGTGAATTTAAGTCTTCCAACCTTAAAAAATGATCTTTGATATGGTGGGCTACAATTTTATCTTTTAGCCACACAATATTCTTTGTTCTGAGGACTTCATTCATAAAGTAGAATAGTAAATATATAATTAAAATTACAAATTTGAAAGCATACTTGGACTCTTTTGACTTCTACAGATTCTCCAAAATTTGCAACCTCAGTAGTTCACATAGATCATAATTAGCTCCCATCTAAAACATCTCATATGTTGTATTGATGGAGATTTTAGATACAAAATTATCTTTGTTAGAGAAATACAATTTCTAGCCTATCATAATCAAAGCGTACTTCACTACTAGGTTTATGATGTCCTTGATGGTCAAGGTTCTCTTGTCATACTTTTCACTCATTCTTTCGAGACTTCAATATTGGGGTCAATCAAGTTGAGCACAAACCGATGACAACCCTAATAGCCTCTTTATTTATCAGATGTGGAATACCCAACTAGAGGATCTTATCATGAATGCAACATAGGGTGTATCTCACCCACTCATATAAATAAATAAGGATAGTCCAAACTTGGTCCAGATGCCAATTTTCTTCTCTACCAAAACCTCGAATTCTGATTTTAACTTGAAATCATCTTTGATGAGCTCTTTATACCACACATCACTTAATTTTGATTGATATATTCTTCTAATTTAACGTGAATGTATTACCTAACATCATTTGTGTGTAAAAATCCATATGGGATGTGTGAAAATGAACCATCTAGATCATCCACCAATGATTTATCGAGATGTCATTTGAATTTAGGGTGAGGATGATTTGTAACCTCTACCACATGTGGTGTATACATATTTGTAGTAAATTGAAATTGCTTTCAAAAACTTAAGGAAAATGGGAACTACAAATACCTTTTAAATGCTTTCTAACTAGGGTTTTGCTTGTGCCAAATCTCAATCACTTTGATCACTCCATTTCTCTCTTCATTTACTCTGCTCTTCTCAAATGATCATTTAGAAATTATTTTTGATCAAGTGAAATCACTTATATCCTTTTTTAAATTCACCTAATTTCATATTGAATACATAAATTAAAAAGCTATTAAAAACCCTAACTGTATGCACAGTCAACTTCAAATGCTATGCAAACTTTTACAACATGATGTTTTCCATTGGTTCTTTCTCTAGTAGGTGAAGAATATTGGCCCACATATCCACATGCAGAAGCATCAACACCATTTCTTTGGCAGGGGATAAAAAATATTCCTTTAATGCTCCCCCAAAGATAAAGCTCTCTTCTTAGTTTCCATAGGAAACATCTACACCATATGCTGGTATAGACTCAGCCTTAACCTTTGTCACTTTCTTATTTTTCCTAATCTATTCCATCTCTCTCTTCATCTCTACTAGATCAACCCTTTTCACTAGATCATCCTTCTTTACTAGATTTTTCTTCTTCACATTTTTGCTTCTATAAAACTTAGAGATATGTCTAGGTCTAATGCAATTGTAACATATGAAAATATTTTGAATAGGTTTACCTCCATTCATTCTAGATTTTCATTGATTAGCTTTGTGCCAAATTCTATTGCATGTATAATAGTAACCATTAAAATATTGAAACCCCATACCATTGTTATAGCCATTCATCATTTGACTTTTGCATTCATTAACCTTATGACCAAACCTCTTACATGTAAAGCACTAACCAAGAAAAGATTGAACACTTTGATTCATCATATATGCTTTCTACATTCCATATCCTTATGTCCAAATTTATTGCAAGAATAATAGAAACCATTAAAAGATGGGTACCTTTGTTCATTTGGTTGTTTGATAGGTGGTCTTTTTTCTTGATTCTTTTGATTGTAGATCTACTTTCCATTTTTCTTCTTGTCTTAATTCTTCTTTTCAGCTTGATTTGGAGTTTGATTTGTCTTTGATCTTTCTCCTATCTCAAACCCTTATCCACCTTTCTCTTTAGATAATTTATGATTTTCCATCATTTCATTAAGCTTTGTAGAACTCATCTTGAATTTATCTTCATCATTTCTTGCTTTCTCCAAATCTAATCTCAAGGTCATAACTTCTTCAAGTTTTGAAAATTCTTCATATTTTCTTTTCATTTTTGTATTTAGACATTCCTCAATTATTTTTCTTTCTTCAACTTGCACCCTCAAACTTGTAATTGTCTCATTGGCTTGCTTCAACTACTCATTGACTCACTTATGTCTTTCTCTAAACTTCTTAATTTTCTCTCTCAATTTTCTGATAAATTCATTTTCTTCTTTGAAATTTTCTTTCAAATCTTTTTTCTCACTTTCAGTCCTTACCAGATCTTCAAGGGCTACTTTGAGTTCTTCATTCATGTTAACAATGCACTCTTCTTCTATAAACCCAATAGTAGGTATCTCTTCTAGAGGATTAGGAAATATTATAATAGCCATGTGTTCAACCTCCAATATCTTGTCCAAGTGGTTAAGCTCCTTCCAAGGAACCAAGCCCTGATACCAATTGTTGAACACTCAAAATATTGAAAAGGGGGGTGAATCAATATTCTTTTAAACCACTTAAAAATTTAAAAATTCATTCCACAGCATATTCAATCTGCAACAAGAAATAAAAGTATGAAAGCAACCATAAAAGCACATAACACATGAACACCAAATATTTACATGGAAAACTCAAAATGGAAAAAACCATTGTGAGGATTAGCTCACAATATATTATAACCAATTATAGTATATTACAAAATTTCTCACTACAAGTGGACTCACTATCTAAGTGGACTCATTGCCCACTAAAAGAAGAAAAGATAGAAGAGAGTGGTGGCACAAAACCAATATTTGAATTGCTTTAGTTGAATCTAACATATGCATGAATATAGTTCCATTGAATCTCAATCTATTGACTTCACACACTTCATATTAATCTACACTAACACTATGCACTACTCTGCATTCTCCTTATACTAACACAATTCACATCAACTATACATCACATCACATCACTATATCCAAAACACTAAAAAATATCTTACATATATATCCACTTCCTCCACAAAAATATATACAACAATTAGGCTAGCCTAATTAGATGTACCATATCAATTATACCTTGTCAAATCAACATAAATACATACACACTTTGTGCCAAGATAAAAAAACTCATAAAAAATCAAAATAGGTTGGCATGGACCCATAATAGCTCCCATATAATGAATCAATACTTATGCAAACTCTGCAATATATGAAACTTATTAGGTTGGAACCAATAATGACCTAATATCAAGATTCATCGATTGTGGTTCCAAAATTTGACATGTGGACCTCCAAACTTCATGCCACTTGGAATATAGCTGCCACTAACATGTTTCAACATTCCCATAAATCTATAAAGCTAGATTCCTATTGGTGGAGAAGTTTGGATTCACCAATACATGTAGACTGAACTAGAAACCTTTGCTGATGCCAAACCAAATTTTTTTCACTCATAAATTCTTCACCATAAGCCAAAAAAAATCAATATATGGATATAATCTTCTCTAACGACCAAGAAAATTATATCAAAATATTAGAGAAAGAGCTTACATAATAGACCAATGCAGACCCAAAAAAAAAATGTCTTGTGCAAAAAATTACCTGCATTGATACTTAATCAATTTCTATATCAACTACTTTCACCGGATAAAACCTTCTTTCAAATATCCATTGGATTACCACCTTCAAACATGTTCAAGCTATACAAATTGACAACATTGTAATGCAATGCACTTATCCCTCATGATCATATTTCCAACAAATGCATCAATGAAAAACTCCTTATTCTTCCAACACATACTTCCATTAGAGGAGATGAGGAGAAATTCTATGAATGTTGGCTCTCAAGATGCCTTGCATGTAAGACGAAGGTCCAAAGAGAAATGGCCTAAAGAGGATAAAAAGAGGAATAAGTCTAAAGGACATTATAAGAACCCCAAAAGGAGAAAAGTTTTGGAATTGTGGAAAAAGAGGGCATGTGGAGGAGTGTAAGAACAAGAAAAATAATGTTTATTCCTCCACAAAAAGTCCTCTAATGATGTTTTTGATGCTTTTTTTAAATTTCAGCTAACTCTAATAGTAATGATTCTTGGCTTATTGATTCCTATTGCTCCTACCATGTGCATCCTCTCAAGGAGTGATCTACTACTTAAAAAGCATATTATGGTGGAGGTATTTTCATTGGTGATAACAACACTAAGGATATCTTTGGTAAAGGAAAGGTAAATTTGTGTTTTAGTGTGTGAGGATTAAATCTCTTGATGATGTTTTGCAGATTCCAAGACTTGCAATAAATTTACTTTCAGTATCCAATTTGAATGATTCTAGAATCCATGTGACATTTGAAAAATCTAGTTGTAGGTTGGTAAGAGGGACTTTGTTTAGACTTAATTCCTTTACTTTACGTAACTCTTCCGATGTAACTATCACTTAAAATTTAGGTATGTTGTGGCACCACAAATTGGGACACATTGGTGAAAAAGGTCTTAAGAAAATTCTTAATAAAAAGTTGGTTGGTGATATTTTTTATTATTCTATTGGAAAAAATGATTTTTGTGAGCATTGTGTATTTGATAAATAGAATAGATCTTCATTTTCTAATTAAACTAATAAGGCAAAGATATTTTTAGAGATCATTTATTCAAATGTGTGTTGACTAGTGGATGTTGACTCTTTGGGTACATCTTAATATTATGTCTTTTTCATTGATGTTGTATCAAGATACTCATGGATTTATTTTATGTGTTCTAAATCTAAGCTTTTACTAAGTTTAAGGAATTTGAGGCCTTAGTTGAGAAGAAATCATATTATAAGACAAAAGTGTTGAGATCTAACAATATATTATGGTTGGTAAATGAAGTGATGATGTATTCTAAGAGTTTGATAGTGGTAATGTTGTCTCTTGATCTATGAGTGGTGATACTAATGTGAGAAGCTTGCTCTACAAGTATATTGCAATATTTGTGATTTACTGAATAATATATTGAGTGGCTTTTGGAGTGTGGGGTTTTTCTCCCAAAGGGTTTCCCCCATGTAAATCATTGTGTCATGGTATGCATGATATTTATGTTTATTTCTATTTAAGTTTTTGTAACTATTAAAGATTGGTAAATTTTTGCATTATTCTCCTCTCAAGATTAGTGTAGGAAGTTGTTTTGCTACCTTAGCTTTCTTACAAGTGGTATTAGAGCTTGATCACCTTTGGTTTTAGTTATGGGTTGTTGGGTTTTTTGAACTAATCCATATTTGAGTGCAAGCTTTTGTAGAAGATACTTTGTGATCTTTTTACATGAATGTTTAGATGGAAAGTTCTTGGGGAGAATAGAGGTGGATAAATTTTATAGAAATAATTTTGAAATGTGGAAGCTAAATATGGAGGATTTGTTAATAGATCAAGATCTATGGGATGCTATTGATGAGAATGTTTCAAGGCCTACAGATCTTACTCATGATACTTAATATGATGTTATGGACCTTAAAGATAAGGGTCTAATCTATTTGTGCTTGGAAGACTCTATTTTAATTAATTTCCATGAAGAGACCTCTACACAAAAACTATAGAAGAAGCTTGGTGAGATGTATTAGGCCAAATATTTAGTGAACAATATTTTCTTGAGGAAGAAGTTGTATTCCTTGAGAATGGAAGAGGTGGACGAATCACAAACCACCTAGAAGCATTCAATATGTTGGTGGTTCAGTTGGAATCAATTGGTGCTAAAATGGATGAGGAAGATAAATGTCAAATCCTGCTTTGTTCTTTTCCTTATTCATGAGATTCTCTTGTTATGGCTATTGGGAGTACTTTTGTTATTTTGAAGAATGAAGATGTGGTGGGTTCTTTACTTTCTAAAGAGATGAGGAGGAATTTATCCATCATTGCCAAGGAGGCCCTAAATATTCATGGAAGACCTAAGGAAAAGGAAATAATAATGTGAAGCGTGATAAATCCAAGTCTAGGGGGAGATCTAAATCTCTTGGAAAGTCCAAAGTTATTTGTTGGAACTATGGTAAGCTTGGACATGTTCATAAGGAATGAAAAGATGAAAAGAAGAAGAAAAAGAAGAAATTTGATTATGATTATGAGTCTGAGAAGGAAGATAGTGACACATTCATTATAGCTTTGGCAACTCATGCAGGTAATGATGCATGGTTAATTGACTCGGGTGCATCTTTCCATATATGACATTTAATAGAGATTAGTTTTGTGAATATGAAGAATTTTATGGAGGTAAGGTGTACTTGGGTGATGATTCTCATTTAAAAATTGTTGGTCATAGTAAAGTTAAGAAAATGTTTCTTGATGGTAGCATAAAAAAAGATTAATGGTGTGTCGCATATCCACTGGATTAGCAAAAAAATGTTATCTATGAGAAAACTAATATCTATCTGAGAGTCATAGGTAGTATTTTCTGATGTTGGATACAAGATGATTGAGAAGTGCCTAAATTGATGCATTAGAGGTGTTAGATATGACACATTGTATAAAATTTGGATGTACATGCTGCTTGTTGATTTTAATAGTACTTATGTGAAAAAAAAATTGTGGAAGAGGTGAGGGTTTCACCTTCAGTAGATGGTCATGGATTTTTGGTACCAAAGGGTTCTCTTTCTTATGAATCAAATTTACCTATAGAGAAAACTATGTTATGGAACTAGATACTTGGCCACATTAGAGAAAAGGGTTTAAGGACCTTGAAAATAAAAACCTTGTTGAAGGTTT
>VDFB02211921.1:0-12255 GCA_007258455.2 Sequoia sempervirens
TTTTAAAGACTTTTTTCATGCACGTGCTCAAAGTTGTGACTTATGATGGGGCCATTCGCTAGGTTATAAGACTTAAACTTAATTTATTTCAAACCTAAGATGCAAAACATTAGAGATAATGTATTAATATTTCATGACCCATGGGACCTAAAGATATTAATCAAAATATTTTGAATGGCAATTTACCGGTAGTACTAGGAAGTTGGGATCGGTTAACAAACAACGTTAATGACATGAGTGACAACTTAAGAAACCGACAATGTGTGATAGAAATTCAATGAACGATTAAAAGAAAAAGCTAAGGTTTAAACACTGTTAGGGAAGAGGGCTTTAGCCCTTGGGTGAACCCTAATGAATGAAATATAAAATCCTATCCTACAGATAACCAACAAAACTCAAAATTTTTGAAATGTAATGCAAGGAACCACAAAAAATTTCAAATAGTCCTATTAGGGGAGAAGACCCAGTAGCCGCCAGGGCTAACTTCGCGCAACCGTAGAATTCAAACCGTATGTCGAATTGGAAAAAAAAAATTATGGGTTTTTTTCGCACATGAGTTAAGTGCTTATAACTAAGGTTTCAGCTTCTGGGCAATTCGATTGAATGCGGGAGCATTGGATATGCGCGCGGAGGTAAAAAAGTCACATTTTAGAGGGCTGTCCCAGTAGCCGCTCGCTCTAATTTCAATCAATTAGAGTTGTTTTAGCACTTAAATCCCACTTAAATCAGTCACTTTAGCACCTAATGAGCGGCTATTGGTGTTTTTGTAATTAGTTATTCAATAACATAAAGTTTTTGAGTGGATCAGAGTTAAAATTTTTTTGGGGGTGGAGTGAACCTGGAAGTGGCGGTTATTCAATGGGTGGTAGCTACTGGCTCTTCTCCCCTACCTATGAATAATCATTGAAATATTTTTTATAGAAGATGTCATGAGTTAAAGAGGGGGTAAAAGCACCATAATGTTACTGACCTATTCATTTATCGCTAAGTTAATTTAAAAAAAAAAATTAAAAAACTTTTAATAAATTTTCCAAAGTTTTAATAAACTTTTAAAATGAAAGTTAAGGCATGTAGTACATAGAAATTATCTTTAAAAAAGACATTTATCTTTCAATACAAGAATTGATTTATCATGTGGAGCATTGAAGTATGTTTAAATATTAAAAAAATTCCTTCCAACTTTGTCACATTGAGATTGAAGTGGATCATTTATAATGGACATGGATTATGCCTAAGTGTAAATTTGATTGGCAACTACACTTGTCATTATTATATTTCTAATTCAATGTCAAAGGCTCACATGAGTTTGTTTCCCATAGTAGAAAGAAGATAAAATATTTTATTACGAAGCTTGCAAAAAATATTATATTTCTGATTCAATGTCAAAAGCTCACACTTGAGTGTAAATATTTTGTCATTGTCATTAAAATATCTATTTGAGTTTTGATTTTTTGCAACATTGTAAAAAAATCACATGGGGAATCCAAATATATATATATATTAAAACGTGATGAATATTTTTTTTGGATGATTGAAGATAAATTTAAAAAGGTTTTGTCTTCTTCATTAAAGACATAACATTTAAAGTAGCATTTATTTTATGAATATATAACATATTTTTCATTGGTAATAGAATATAAGTTCAAATCTTTTATTTGAAAGAAATATGAATCTAACTAATTCCAACTGACATTTGTTGTGTGAGGAAGCAATATTAAAAGTCAATGAGTGTTTAAACATGCCTAAACAAAACTCATGGGATTTTGACCTTCAATTGCACATTTTATCATTTGAAGTTTGAATGGTCATTTTAAAACATGAATAATCATTTTTTAATCTTCATAAGAATTAAAACTTTTGTAAAACTCAAATCTAAAATTGCAAATTATTATTTTTTAATTTTTTAAAATTTATTTTGCAAAATATGTGATATTTGAAGAATTTAATTTCTTTTTTTAGTAATACTAATTTGTACCTTTTTGAGGCTCTCAATTGTTGATCATGTTTGAAGATTTTGATGGAATATCCACATAACATGTTAATCTATATAGCTTGTCAAAGAAGGGAATATGGTAAGAATATGCCAAGAACATCCCAAAAGTTAGAATATGTTATTAAAAATTAGAATATTGTTATTTTAAATCTAAGTCATCGATTGAGAATGAATTTTGGTTATTGATTTGTACCTAGTTATGAGTGCCTTTTTCTATAAAAAAATATTAAATTGATCATTTCAAAGAGGATAAAATTGTTGATAATTGAGGGATTTTGTGATAAAGAATTGTTATTACTAAATTCACTTCATGGTTTTCTTCCCATTAGTGATTTTTTTCCTATAATTACTGGGAATTAACATGTATAGAGTTGTATGTTCAAATTATCAAAAAATTGGAAGTTGTAAGGTGACTGAACTTCTTTTTTTTAAATATGAAAGATGTCATAAATTATGTCATTCTCATATTGAAGCAAATGACAATTCATTTTTGTTCTAAGTTTTAGTCATTTACAAATAATTTTTGAGATGTTTTCTAAGTTCTAAGATTGGTGTAATTTTCATTTAATTTTGTTTCCATTTAGAGTTGTTACATTTTGTGGATCTAGGAAAGGGGAATAGGTTCTTCCTCCCATTCTTCTATAGCTAATATATGTAGAGTGGGGCATTATAGATTGATAAGATTGAGATTAATGGATTAGACACCATAAATATAACCCTTGAGTGTTTTCCTTTGTGACATACTTGTATATTAGGATAAAAAATAAAACACTTTGTAGTTCCTTTAGGATAATAGAGAGTGAGACATCACTCTCCTTAATATCTATAATTTGGTGTCCCAGTCATAAGATAGAGACTTATATTGGTATATCCATAAACACAAGTTGATGTTGATAGATGAATTGCATTCTTTAAAGACTGGGATGCAAAACCTTCCATTTGGAAAAGAGGGGATCTTGATTTATCACATTGAGGGTGTAACCATGTCCATTCATAAGGCCATCATGGGGATCCTTAACTCCCACATAATAAGAGACAAGGGACTATAATTACTTTTTTATTATAAAATTTTATACCCCTCTTTTAAAAATAACATTCCTTTAGTCAAACTACCCTACTTAGGATATACTTATAACTTTATTTAATCTAGTGTTACAGTTGTAAAATATGCTTGGTTTATTGTATTACATTAATTTTATTATGTATGTCTAATCTAAATGGTGCTATAAATCTACATGCTTTTGATTGAGTATGCATCCAAATGGAATTTAAAATCAAGTGGGAACTTGTCATCTAGTGTGGGCATAAAGTTGAAATTCTAGGTTAGAATTAGCTAGCAACTAGATTGCTAAGATGTGATTACTTTTTAGTCTATAGGTTTGTTTCTTTTGCAATGGTTGAAAGGTCATCTGGTGTGGGCATAAAGTTGAAATTTTAGGTTAGAATTAGCTAGCAACTACATTGCTAAGATGTGATTACTTTTTAGTCTATATGTTTGTTTCTTTTGCAATGGTTAACCTTTCAAGTTGAATTTTCTTTTTGAATCACATAAATTTTTGAAATTAATTGATAACTAAAATTATAAATTTGAGAATCCATTAGATTTTTTATCTTGGGATCATCAAATAAGATTAACCTTGGAAATAATGTGGTTTGTAATGAAGTTTTGACTGACCATATTTAATTTTTAATTGAATCTTATTAGGAAATGCATGTGAACATAAATAATGTTAAATCCTTGTTAGCTTGCATGATGTTATTCATTGATCTACTTATAGTGTTATTTTGACATGTCATATGTTCATTTGACGATATGAAGCATAGTGAAAGTTTTATGAGACTTTGATCTTGAAAACTATATGACATTAATGGGATATACAACAATAACATTATTATGTTGATATTATGGCATTGTTGAGCATAAGAATTTGATCATTATTTATATTTGTATAAGGCCTAAGTTATACAACCCTACTCATACTTTTATTTGAAAATAGTTAACATTAAGTATATAATGGTTTAATGGTTTTATTTATCAAAACCACGCCTATATAATTTTATTTCTATGACCATTATTTCAAAGTTGACTAGGAATATTTAATTATTACATGGATTGATAAATAAATTCATAACAGTTTAATTGTCATATGCCTAACTTACATTTTATTGAATTTTCTTATCCCAAATAGTGCATTGAGTTAATCTCATTCAACATTGGATAAATTAACTTAGGAACTTGGCCTATCATAAACTAATAAACTCCAAGAATCCAAACCCTATTTTTCTTGGGAACTTGCCCATCCCAAGTAAGATAAGGTAATAATTTATTATCACTATCCAACTATGAGGTCTAGATTTACCCCAAACATTTTGATATTTGATCCCACATTGTTGTCATTATCCAAATCCTTAGTCTTCCAAATCATCTAAAAAGTCAAGTCTTCCGCATATCCTTCAAATCTATCATCAAAATCCAAAAAAATAGTCATCCAAATCTTAATCCATTCCTATATTCATCCATCCTTAATTATCCCAAATCCTTAGCAACAATTTTTTAAGTCCATAATCATTCAAATCCAAAAATCAACCATCCCAACCTATCTCTATACCCATTCATATTTATCAACAAAAAATAAAAAAAAATGTTTTTATCTAATTCTAACTCATCAACCATCATTAAGTCCACATTGTCACCCAGAATATCAAATTCACCTCAATTTATTTCCACCTCAAAATAATTTTCCAAAATCTTAACCCAGTAGCTAAAATCCACTTCGTCATTCACTTCTCCAAATCAACATTCTTGTCAATCATATCAAGTTATGTAAAATAATCACATAACCATTCCACGATGTATCTCATCACATCTAAACTTAGTAAGACCAAAAAAAATAAAAAATCAATCAATTTTTACCCTTGCATGTCCCCATCACATGGTAATAAGCTACAAGACAAATGGAATCAAGCACCTAAACATTTGGTATGCCTAGTCATAAAATTCATGATCATACAACTCAAGGAGAAACTTAAAATTGAACCTGACCACAAGAAATGTATGATTAATAAGAAAATATTTTCTCACAACTTGAACATTCACCAAGGTTCATGATTTTATCCAAAATCAAGAAGAAATATATTTATTAGATTTACTTATTGTCATGGATAAGGATCACTTCTTAAATCAATTGGTTTGAACTAGAGCCAAAATTATATTTCATTTTGACACTTCCAAGTTAAAAGATCTAATTAGAAAAGGTTCTCCACCCACCACAACCACACTTGATAATTCTTGGGAGCACCTTCCTTTCCCATCACCAAATGACCCAAAAATAGCACACACACACACACACACACACACACACACACACACACACCTAGAGGTAGTGTCATTTCCACACTAAATTTTTAGCATTCCTCTAACCACATTCTAATTTCATCCCATTTGTTTCTCCTCAATTCACCCTTCCTAATCCATCCTCGCAATTCTAAGTTAAAATACCCACTCAATTTTCCACATCACACTCTCTCCCCATCACATCACATGCTCCCTAAAATTATTCATCTTAATTCATCAAACAAAACATCCTCAAACATTTTCATCATATCTCCCATAATCATCCCTTTCTCCAAATAGTGCATACTTTCCCTAAACATCTTTTTCCAACCTTAAATCAGATATACCATAAAAATCATCATAAATTCCTCCAAATTCATATATCCCTAGTATTTCATCATATTTCCTTAAATCTCATCATCAACAAATTGTACCTCTTAATAAACAACAACTAAATAGCATGTGCAAGATCATGGGGGTCCAAAAAGTGGCAATGAGGAAAAAAATGTGTTTTTACTTCACCGAAATAGCGTTTGATTTTTTGTATGTGTCGGGTACAATATCTGTTTTGGTTTGGTAATACCAAACCAAAATGATATACATTTCCTAAAATTAACTTTCATCAATTTATACAAATAAAATGGATGAAACAAAATGGATATCCATTTTGAAATCCCCAAAAAGCACACTTTAGTAAAATGGGTAGAACTTTTGCGTTATTGATACAATTTTTGATTTTTTACAAGAGTTGGAAAGTTGATTTAAAGCTCTATTCAATGGATAACATTATTTTGATAGATTGAGCACAAAAAATAATTGTAATCATTTTAAGTTCCTCCTTAAGTTTTAAAATTTTAAATGCTCATAATTCTTGCATACAAAGTATTTTTTTCATGGTTTTTTTTGCAATAATCATCCTAAATGACTTGAAATATTAAAGAAGTAATAAATAATGAAAAAAAATACTAAGGAGAGTTAAAATTTTCATAAATCATCATAGAAGGCCTCCTTTTTGTCTTTTATCCTATGCACACCTTTACCCAAGTTGAACTAGGAGAAAATATATATATATACCCTTTCTATCTATTTAGCTATCTCTCCCTCTCTTCCCATCTCCTTCATTTTCCCTCTCTACCTATCTCTCCACTTTTCCCTTACTCTTCCTTTATCTATATCTCTCCTCTCTCTCTCCCTCTCTACCTAGCTCTCTCCTTTTCTCTTTCCCTCTATCTGTTTCACTCCATATTTCTATATCTCGCTACACTCTCTCTCCCTCCCTCTATCTATTTATATAATCTAAATTTTCATCAAGTTATCCCCATATCTCTCTCTCACTCATATATACACACACACCCTATTTATGCCTCCCTATATCTATCCCTTTATCTATGCCCCTCTCTCCATGTCTCTCTCCCTATCTCTATTAGTTGTCTCTATCACCTCCTTTCTCTCTCACTATTTCCCCCTCTATCTATATCTCTCTATCTCTCTCTTTATATATATCTATATTTCATTATCTCTACCTCTCTCTTATTCATTCTCTCTCTCCCTATCCCTTTCTATCCATATATTTCTATACCTCTATCCCCCTATCACTCTATCTCTCTATATCTCCCTCTATCATTATTTCTCCCTCTTTTCCTCTCCCACTATATATTGATATACATGATCTCTACCACTCTTCTTCTCTCTCTACCTCTCAACCTATCTCTCCTTTTCTCTACCTTTATATCTCTATCTACACCCTCTCTATATATTTTCCACTCTCCCTCCCTCTATCTCCCCCCTCTCTATCTCACCCTCTTTATCTCTACCTCTATCCCTCTATCTAGGGTACCTGTAGAGATAGGTAGGAAGTGGGAGATACCTGAGAGAGAGACCTAAGAGGGAGAGAGACTTCAGAGGGAGAGAGAGACAAAGAGATAGAGATAGAGATAGAGATAGAGGGAGGGAGGGAGAGAGAGAGTTGAGAGGGAGAGAGGGAGTGAGAGATAGAGGGAGGGAGAGGGAGAGAGAGGAGGGAGAGAGGAGACAGAGAGCTGATATGGCGAGAGGAGAGAGAGGGAGAGAGAGTTATCTAGTTAGGGTGGGAAGGAGAAACCCAAGAGAGAGAGAGAGGGAGGAGGATAGAGTAGAGAGAGAGACCTGAGAGGGAGGTTTATAGAGAGAGAGAGGAAGTGTGGGAGAGGCAAGGAGAGACTGAGAGGGAGAGAGGAGAGGGAGAGAGAGGGAGATGGAGAGGGAGATGGAGAGAGGGAGAGATGGAGAGGAGAGAGGAGGGAGAGAGAGGGAGGAGGGAGAGACCTGAGGAGAGAGAAAGAGAGATAGAGGGAGGGAGATGGAGAGAGACTTGAGAGGCAGGAGGAGAGAGGGAGAGACCTGAGATGGAGATGGAGTGTGTGTGTGTGTGTGTGTGTGTGTGTGTGTGTGAGAGAGAGAGAGAGAGAGAGAGAGAGAGAGAGAGAGAGAGAGAGAGAGAGAGAGAGAGAGAGAGAGAGAGAGAGAGAGAGAGAGAGAGAGAGAGAGAGAGAGAGAGAGACCTAAGAGGGATAAAGACTTCAGAGGGAGGGAGGGAGGGAGGGAGAGAGAGAGAGAGAGATAGATGAAGAGTAAGAGGGAGATGGAGAGGAAGAGAGAGAGAGGGAGAGAGAGAGAGAGAGAGAGAGAGAGAGAGAGAGGGAGAGAGAGAGACTTGAGATGAGAGAGGGAGAGGGAGAGAGACTTGAGATAGAGATAGAGAGTGGGAGAGAGAGAGACCTGAGATGGAGATGAAGAGTCTGAGTGTGTATGTGCATGTGTGAGAGAGAGATATATATATCAGAGAGAAAGGGAGGGAGTGGGGGACTTGAGAGAGAGATACCTAAGAGGGAGAGAGACTTAAGAGGGAGGGAGACTCCAAAGGGAGGGACAAAGAGAGAGAGAGAGAGAGAGAGAGAGAGAGAGAGAGAGAGAGAGAGAGAGAGAGAGAGAGAGAGAGAGAGAGAGGAAAGGCAGGGGGAGATGGAGAGGAGGAAAGAGAGAGAGAGTGGGAGAGGACTGAGAAAGAGAGAGGATAAGAGAAAACTTTTAGTGGTGAATCTTCCTGGTGGCAAATTCTAGGAATGCAGTAGAGTCAAATTGTAAAATTTCGCACCTATAAAGTGTCAAATTTCCCTATTTAATAGACTATGGGAGTTGTGCATGCCCATTCCTGATGATTTTATGAGGGCATATTTAAGCAACAAATTATGCATTGCCAAACTATGTTTCAATTGAACGACTAATATTTTTGCACAGAATCCTGAAAACATTTAATAAAACACCTAGAAATTCACCAATACTATTAAAGTAACATTATCAAGACCCATTTAAGCAATTAAAAATTTCAAATAGTTGCTTGTGAAGACCCATTTTCAATTAAAATTTATAAATAGTTTGCTCATGAGACCTATTTCACCAATAACATTAAAAAAATAATTATATTTGAGAGGACACATTTGTAGCCTTGAAAATTACAATGCTGCTCGTTGTATAAGCAGGATTCTCCAATTTTTAATATACTAATTTAAAAATCTCTTGAATTATAAATATAGGTCGTGGTTTGGTTAGTACGTGGAGAGGTGTCGTTTTGTTAGCATTTTGTTTTGATTGAGGATTTCTACTTCTAAATTTATGATAGCAATCAAAACACTAGGGAGCTTTTAAAAATTTGATGCTTTGAAATTGTTGTACTGTAGCCCAGAAGTTTTTAACTTTTCTTTTTTTTCCCATTTAACTTCTTTCAAGTGGAAACACTAGAGATTAGAACCAAACTTTAAGAGATTTTAAGAGATTTTGAAACCTCTCAGAGCCCATCAGTGAAAGATGACCAAGAAAAGACTTGCAACTCAACAAAGTGAACCATCAAAAAAGTCAAAGAATCGGTAAGTTATGAAAATTTAGAAGTCCACGACAAGGTTATAAAACTCGAAGGACTAGCAACTAAGGTTAGGAAAAGCCAAAATTTTTATATTGTATTCCATGGTATTGAATTTGATATGTGATTCTACATCATTTTTAAAGAACAACACTTATCACACTACTTATAAATTCCTATTGCATTTCCATTCACACAATCTTTGATAAATAACTGAAAGGAATATTATTAATCCATTCCTTGAACAAAAATAAATACAATCGAAAGTGTCATTTATTCGGAAGTCAGCCAAAGCCGAAAATGTAGACTTAAAGGTGAGTGATCATTTCTTCATAGTGTTATTAGTTATAATAATATGTTTTCTTTATCTCTTTTCCATTCTTGCTTCAATCTTAAAGATGATATTGAGTAGGGAATGGGATCTATATTATTATTCTCTATCCTTAAACAAGAATACATTTTTTTCTAGTTTTTATTCGAAGTGAGAGATGAATATGTCGAGTGAATCAGAGATCAATAAGTCGAGTAAATCAAGTAGCAAGGGTAAGGCTCCTACCAATCCTTAGGGTGGTGAAGAGACTCCTGCCGCTCCTCAGGGTGGTAAGGCTCCTGCCACTCCTCAGACTCCTGTCGCTCCTCAGGGTGGTGAAGAGACTCTTGCCACTCCTCAAGCTCCTCAGAGTGGTGAAGAGACTCCTACCGCTCCTCAGGCTCCTTAGGGTGGTGAAGAGACTCCTGTCATTCCTCAGGCTCCTCAAGGTGGTGAAGAGACTCCTGCCACTCCGCAGGCTCCTCAAGGTGGTGAAGAGACTCATGTTGCTCCTCAGGGTGGTGAAGAGACTGGGAGGCCATCAAAATGCAAAAAACTTAGACATACTATACAGTCTTACTTTGGAATTTCCAAAGCTTCTGATCCATCAAGTCAAGATGGAGCTACATCATCAACTCTTCCACCAAATATTGGTAGCATTCCCAATACCTCACTACCACCAGAAGGCCAAGTTGAGATTTTCATTGATTTAAATCAAAATGTATCAAATTAGGATAGCAATACTGCAGAAGATGTTCCAAGGGATACCTTGGGCCTAGATAGCCAGAATGAGATAATTGACTTAGATGAGGATGATGATGTTGGTAGCAAGAAAATGAAAAATAAACCAAAAAGGGCGCACAAGTGGGAAATGACAAGGAGTTTTCAACTTGGTTGGTTGTCAAAATACCCATTCATGGTACCAGTGGGGATTGGAAATGCAAACGATATTGAAAAGGAAACATTGGAAAAATGTAAGATTTTTAGTTGGAAATGTGGAAGAGCCAAGAGGTTGTAGCTAAATATTGACACTATAGAAAAGCATATCAGTAAAGTTTATGAAAAAAAAATCATAGACATAAAGGAAGAATCAGTCATACGATGGAAATCAAAGGAAGAATGTCTTCATGTTAGGTATGCTGCGGATTATGAAGAGCATGAAAAAAGAATGTCAAACATTATTGCATGTAAAGGTACACTTGAGGCTCAATTTGGAAAAGCAATGTAAACAACAAATCTATCAAAAACTGTTCAGATGAGTTGTTTTTCATATTTTGTCCAGAGGGCATCCTATGATAGACTACCCAGAATATTTTGGCTTATTATCTTATTTGAATGTTCCTCACTATCCCTACTCACATTGGTCAGTAAATGCTAGATGGGAATGGGAATATTGTCTTGTTGTGTAGTGGAAAACAAAGATTTAAAGCATAAAGTAAAAGAATCAAATTTCATTGTATTGTCTTTAGATGAAGTTACTGCAGTAAACAATACTTCTTGGGTTTGTATGCATTTGTATACTATACAACAACATGTTCACCAAGCTAATCTTCTTTGTGTTCATAAAATGAAGGACAGTTCAACATTGCAAAATATATTTGAACTAGTCAAGAAATCTTTGAATGAAATTGTAGGTATGGATGAGTTGACAATTGCAAAAAAGTTGGTGTGTGTAGGAGCTAATGGAGCTGCAGTGATGCAAGGTCAAAGGACTGGTGTTTGCACAAAGTTACAAACTACTTGTGCACCATACATGCTTGGCATTCACTGCATGGACCATAGAATGAATTTAGTATTCAAAATTGCAAGCAAGTTTTCTACAATTTCAAAAGTTGAAAATCTAGTCCGCAAGATCCACGCATACTTCTGTCAAAGTCCTAAATGTTTCACATAATTTTAAAATTTTGTTGAGGGAATAACACTAGGAAACAAGCTTCTCAAGGATGTCGCTACCAGAAGGTCTCCCTGCATGGACCAACACAACGATTTCTTTCAGAATATCAATCCTTTATTGGAGTGATGTACACAAATCACAACACAGTAGACAAAGCTCCTAACCTCTTACATAGGTTAAGCGATATAGAGACACTCTTGAATTTAACTAGTCTTCTCCCCATGTTGGATGTGATGAACGAGCTTGTGAAGAAATCCCAAGACAAAACTATGTATATTAATGAATATGCCAATCTATGTAAACATACTATGAACCCCAATCTATTATACCTGCAAAACAAAGAGATTAAACATCCTAAGTTAGATATTGCAAGCATAAACAAGGATTCCCCATGAAATCCATTTACAATTCAAACTAGGAATGAAAATATGCAAAAACACAATAAAATGATAAACCAAAGATGAAATCCTAATCTAAATAGCAAACTCTTGATCCCATGGGGGAATTGGTGCCAATTTGATGTGGAAATTTGGCCCTTTCCCAATTCCTATGATGCAATGTTGATAGATGTAAACTTGGTGATGAACTTTGGTCCACTTTTGATGATGAATGATGAAGACTCCAAACCAAATCTAAAAAAGAACCTAGCTAAGAGCTCAATGGTGTGAAACTTGATAGATATTTGAGCATGATAACTTTACTCAAATTGTGGATGATAAAATGAGGAGAGGAGCTCTTCATTTATAGGATTTCAAGATGGATGAAAGCCCAAATTTGAGCAATGTGGGACTAACTTTCATCCAATGATATGGTGCCACTTGTCAAGCTA
>VDFB02211922.1:0-21929 GCA_007258455.2 Sequoia sempervirens
TGGAGACTAATTTTGGCACAGGTTGGTCTGTAAAGAAGATAAAGCTACAAATGTCTCAAAACTGCAAGAGATTTCAGTGCAACCAAACAAAGAAGATAAAAAAAATCCCTCCTGAGCTAAGGCAAAAAAGAAAGCCAATTTATGTAAGTGTGAAAGTATGGAAAGAGCTTGTAAAAGCATATGAGAAGTTCGATGCATGAAGGACGTCCGGTGAGGAGAGTACGCAGGTATTTAAATTTGCTCATAAGATTATATCAAATTTATTAAACGATATTTAAATTTTATTTATGCATAGTTAAATTGAATTAGTATATGTTTCAGGACAAGGCCTCTAAGGCTAGGCTTGAGAAACTTCGTGCCACGCATTGCAGTGGCCAGAAAGGTTTACAGGCCTTGATTTGTACATTTGTAATTATATTTAATATGTTATATGATTTTTTATTTGTTTTCCTTGGAAAAGGTAAATGATTGCATATTAATTAGTTTAACTAGTCAATGTGCCATGTTTTGACAGGAGGAGAAATATGGCCATCATCCAAAGCAATTTGAAAAGAATATGTTACAAAACAAAAAGTGGAACAATTTTGTAATCTGGATGGAGAACGAGGTATCAATAGTTGAGTTTCAATAACTTAGTTGGATAGTGTTGTGTTAATATGTCAATTTGCATCTCTTGTGTTGAGTTGTTTATTGATGTGTAGGATTGGTAAATAGAGTTCAAATCTTATGATTACAAGATGATCGTTTATGTGCATGAATAAATAGTAGAAGGATGTAGATGAACTCAATTCATCTGACTTTATGCCTCTTGGTAGGAATTCCTCTTGAATCTCTAATATCAAGTGCCTGAGACTTCCCTGTAGCTTTTATCTTTCGTTGTCGTCTTTCCTCTTCACTCTCAGACTCGTCTCCTTTTTCCTTATTTGCATTTTTGGCTTCGGCTTCTAATTCATCCCATGTTTTACCTTCCTCCTCTTCATAATCTTCTTCTTCTTCTTCGTCCTCCTCTGACTCCACAAGAGATTCATCTTCTGAACCTTCCTCATCTGATTATGATTCCTCTTCTACATCAGAGGGTTTGTATCCTTGATTTGACTCTTCTAAATTATCAGAATCAAAATCACTAGCTTCCATATTCAAGAATTCCCAACCACCATCTTCAATAAATTTATCTGGATCATCAGTAATAGTCTTCAAAATTGGCCGCCAATTCAAGTTCATTCTGCTTTCATAATACTTTATATCCACGGAGTTCATCCATTCCTTGATGCCATCAAGCGAAGATTGAGGAATGGCGTACATCCCACTTGAAGTCTTTGAAAACAATAGCCATATCAAATTCCTTTTGCCCAAGTCATACTCTCTCAAGGTTAACAATTCTCAATCTCACTAATAGTGATTACTAAGAAAGGTAATTCCACCAACTCTACCAAACAGTTTACCGTAGGAACAAAAGCAGAGGCTTTGAAAGGAACTCCATGAAAACCAAGCTCTCTAAATGGTATATCAAACTCTAGTTCAAAATATTTTAGATGAGGCTACTCTCATAGCTCTCTTGCTTGACAAATCCTTGAAACTCTGACTTCATAACATTCAAAAGATAAATGGAATATCCTCAACACCCAGTAGAGCTATCCAAAAAAGCTAACTAAAAACACAAGCGTGCTCCTGCACACAATGGCCTAATGGCTGGTTGTCATAGAAGTCAAACTACCGAAGTAACAACACTAATCAAGTTAACATTTATGCATCATTTGCATAAATAGCTGAAATGTGTAACACATGTTAATCAATACAATGAATTTTGAGATGCGTTGAAATAATTAAAAAAACATGTTTTGGGGAAAATATCAACAGCGTGGGGGAAGAAAGCATTAACCCTAATAAAATCATTTTTTGTTGTTCTTGATACACCATTTGTAAATTTTCCTTGGATGACAGTACTGAATTTCTATATGTTGTACCCCTTAAATGTCCTACATGTCACAAATATGGAATAACAATGCACAACTTTGTATCAAGTCCAAAGGCCAAGGCATTCTGAAAAAGGCTAGCCAAACTTGATAAGGATGCAGTCACTATTACACATATTGAAAATCCAAAATAGTCATGTAAAGACAACTACCTTTGAAAACCATAATCAATCAAATTATGCACATTCAAATCTAAGTTTGAAAGCTTGCATTTCAGTCCATGCATCTAAGTCCTTGTTGAAGATTAAGGGTGTCAACAACAAAGCTATAATAGCTCTCCTTAAACCATAGCTACTTTTAAAGTGCAGTATTTCCAAATTCAAATCCACTTCTCAGCTAAGGAAAGGCAATAGGATTGTCAGGTGCTACCTCAAACAGAGAAGACCATAGAAAACATTGAAATAGAAGATCCAATAAGTGAGACAGCATAGTTGTAGACCATAGATAATTAGAATTCTTGCAATGCACAGATTCTTGTGATACAAACAAAAGGTGCTTACACATTGGTTGAATATATCCTCATCAAAATGACCAGAAAGAAATTTTAAATTTGTAAGTAAACTCTGACAGTCAAGAAAAACAGTCATAAAATTTGGAAGTAAACTTTGGCAGACATGTAGGTGAACTTAATTCATCTAACTTTATGCCTCTTGGTAGACATCAGGATCTTCCCTCCTAAATTTTGGACCACATCCATTACCTCCACATAAAATTGGACATCCTTGGTCTTCTTGGTTCCCATGCCATGATATGGTTATGCAAATGAAAATGAAGCAAAGTAATCATCTCCTCCTTCGCTGGCTAGAAGAATGCATGCTTAATGTTTTGATACATGATATCAAATCTCTCTTTTGCTCTCATGGTTGAATACCAAAATCCATTATGGTGGGCCTCCAGAGTTCCAATCATCTTTCATCCTCTTCCACCAAATGTGGGCCTAATCCACACGTCTTCCAACCTAATTGGCTTTGATTTTGAAAGCTAAAGTTTCTCCTGAGTCACCAATGTAGCTTTCTCTACCTTTTCAGACTTTTTCATTGCTACAAATCATCTTTGGGATTTAATCATTTGTACCACATGGTTGATGTGCTTTGAATCCTTGCATCTAAAGGAAATTTCCTTAACATAAATACTACTAGGGAATTTCAATGTTTCCATTTTAGTTGTCATTAAAGTCGGTACCTGCAACATTGAAAATTATCCTTATATAAGAATTCCCTCCATCTTGTTGGCTTGTAACACTCTTGATGGTGGCTACATGAAATCTAATTCTGATTCCTCTTCTACATCAAAGGGTTCATATCATTGATTTGACTCTTCTGAATTATCAAAATCAGAATCACTAGCTTTCATATTCAAAAATTCCCAACCACCATCTTCAATAAATTTATCTAGATCATCAGTAATAGTCTTCAAAATTGGTCCCCAGTTCAAGTTCATTATGTTTTCATAATACTTTATATCCATGGAGTTCAGCCATTCCTTGATGCCATCAAGTGAAGATTGAGGAATGGTGTCAATGCAGAGTACATCCCACTTGAAGTCTTTGAAAACAATAGCCATATCAAATTCCCTTTTCCCAAGTCCTACTCTCTCAAGGTTAACAATCTCAATCTCACAAATAATGATTACTAAGAAAGGTAATTCCACCAATGTGACACCCCTCCATTTTGTTATGCTTTTCTTAATAGCTTAGATACTTTGTTAGACCTTATTTTATGTTATGGTTATTCTATTGCTGACAGTGGAGCGATGATAGACTATATGGATGTGATAATACATTATATGCATGGTGATTATGTTTAATATTCTTTATGATTGCATAGATGCGTAGTTGTGATGACATTGCTATATATGCTCATTGTAGTTTAATTGATATATTATCTCATCAGTTGATGTGACATTGTATTGGTGAAGAGAACGGTATTGCATCACTCGCTTGCGAGTGCCCTGTTATTTCTGTGATTCTCTCTTCATAGTGTGTATGAATTACTATCTGTATACATGTACGACTCTTGCTTGTGTTGTAGGTTTGCAGGTACAGGACAACGGCTTCACCTGGTTTCATAGGTCTGAGCATGTCCACTACTCAACAGTAATGATTGGGAGATAGTAACGGGCTATCTAGTCATACCTTTACCCTAGTACAGTGTGTCGTCAGTTTGGGTCTTGGTTGTATTCCTTACCCTTGTTGTTCTAGGTATTTTATTATTGTGCAAGTTTAATTTTGTAGATTAAAATGTGTGTTTGATTAAATATTTAATTTATGGTATTATTGATGTGAAAACTTTAGAATAAATTAATTAATTAATTTAATTTTGTTATGTTATTAAGTAATTTTAATTATTTAATTAATGGGAATTAAATAAATAAGATTATTTAAATTTGTTGAAATATATAAATTGTTAATTTTTAAATGCATGTGGTTGGAAAATATTTGTGGTGGTTGAGGGAAAAGATATTTTGTGGTGTTAACTGTAAGTTAGAAGTTGGTTATCTAATTGTTGGAAATTGATTCTCGGAGAAAAAAAATGGAAAAAGGAAAGGAAGTTGTTTTCACAGAAAGGATTTGTTGGAAAAATTTTGAGGAAATTGTGGATCTGTCTGAGTTTTATTTTAGAATCTTGTTGTAGAATTATTGGTTGTGGTTTATTGTGTGTTCTGGAAAGTGGCAATTTTACTGGAGGAAGCTTTGGCAACATTGGCAATTAGAAGTTACAGAGAAGTTCGGAAACAATTCTCGAGGCAATAGTTCTTCTAGAACAATTGTTTCTGTGAATTTTGAATTTAATGAGTTGTTTATATTACTGTAATGCAAATTGGAAAAACTAGAAAGAAATTTTCATTACTGTAGAAGCTTTTGGTTTTTCTTTAAAATAATTGTCGTGAAAATGGAAGAACCTCTGTAGAAGAACATTTTTAGATCCTCTGTGTAAATTGATCATTTGAAATAGATATATACAAAAGGAAATTATAGATCTCTGTAGAAAATCATCAGTTTGTTTTGGTTTCCCTATTTCTTTTATTTGTTTGGGAAAATGAAAATCATGTAGAAAACTTCTTCTATGAAAATTATTTGCCCATATTGAGCAAATGCTTGGATAAATTTATATATAAATATATATATATATATATTGAAATATATATGTACATATACAAATATATTATTTATATATATTTTAGTTATTAAAGATACTGTAAATTTCCTGTAGAAATTTGTATTTTGAAATGTAATGGAGAAAAATCGCCATATGGCAAATTATTAGCAATGGAGAAATTTAAAATAAATTTAATTTTTGTTTGGAGGCACTGGGGATTAAACCCCATCGCCACCTCTGTATAGTGGTGGGGACGGGCCTGTTGTGGCAGCACCCTCCACACATGTGTGGGGAAGGCGCTGACACAGACAATGTTGTCTCCCATATTAATGCTTGGCGCAATCTGCACTGCGATTTTTCTACGAATGGTTTTTAATGTTTATTTTAATATATATGATATAATTATGTATGGATAGATGTTATACATATAATATATAATATACATATTATTTATAATATGTATTTTATATATTATGTGTATATTGTATATATATATATATTTGGAAATTGTATTGTAATTATTTTAAAATGGAATTTGGGAAAAGTATAATTAATTTTATAATTAAATAATATATTAATATGTAGATATATATAATTATATTTTATTATATATATACATATTAAATATATTTATTTAATGTGTGAGTAATACAATGATTATTTGAAAAGCATGATTAATTAAATTGAAGTGATTGATTATTTTATTGATGAATTTGAGTTAATCTTATGAGTAGTTGTGAACTGAAAGTAATCATTTAGTTTAAATTCATTGTTGACCTATAAATAGGAATTACGTTTAAATAATACCCCTCATGTTGTTGTTTGGAATTGATATGTTATGTGGTTTTTGCTTGATACTTTGAGACTTTGATAGTTATTGTTTATTGGTTGGATTGGTGGATTTGATAGTTTAGACTACTTGATGACTATGCTACTTTATTTGATGACATGGATATTATGATACGACATTATGGTTTGGTGATGTTTAATTTGATTTTAGTAGTATATTGTGATGCAGTGGATTAGTAACCATTTTATGATGATATGATGTGATCAGTTAGTTTAGCAATGTTATTTTATACTTGATGTTGTAATTGTAATTATACCTTTGATGAGGGGACAGTGTAGCACCACTCGTTTGTGAGTGCTCTGCTACGCTGCAATTCCTTCTCATGATGTGATGTTTTTGATTATATATATACATGTTGTACACACCTTGTTTGTATGCAGGAATTGCAAGAACAGAGTCTTGATTCCACCTACTTCAGTAGGACAGGGCGAGCATCAATTTAACCCAACGGGCATGAAGTTGAAACAGAGATGACAAGGAAGTTACCCCGTCCCAAGTTTTTCAACCCGTCTTATGTTTAGTGGTATTGTGCGTTTTTTACCTTTGTCATTTTTGCATTTTATAATAGTTGTTTGTGTGAATGTAATTGTGTTTTTTATTTTATGTTGGTTTTTTTATTTGATGTAATTTAAATAATTAAATTATTTTAATAAATGTTAATATTAGTATTGGAATAGTTTATGGGTAAAAGCACAAACCTGTGTCACACTTTATAAAGGAATCGACCAACAGCAAAAAAAATTCTGAACTTCGACCACATAAAAGTGGTCTCTATGTTTTGAATTTCAAAATGGTGTAAACTAATGAAATGTAAAACTTTTCGTGTAGTTTATTCCTGTAATTTTTAAAATTTAAAAAAAAATTGTTTTTATTATGTTTTTATCAATTTAAGGACAAATTTTGGAATGCTGAAAAATTTTATAAAAGAGTGACTTCACGAGCCGTAAAGAAACAAATTGAAAAAAAATTCATTTCTCCCTATTTTTTTTTCCAAATAGGTAATTTAAATATCTTGTGCATGGAAAAAAAAATCACATTTTGATGTATATTTTTCTTGTAATAACGTTTTAAAGTCAAACATGTCAGAAATTGACAGTTTTCACGGACCGTAAACTAATTTCAATTTTTTTAATCATTTTCAAAAAAAAAATACTCTTTTGAAGTAGACTCTCTCCTCTTATGCCCCATTTAAGATTTAAAACATTTTAATAAGTTTTGCTATCTTTTTTTTAATATCTAATCAGCCTCTTTTTTATTTTTAAAACCTACTTGCATTATTTTAAAAATAAAACATATTAAAACTAATCAAAATATTATAAAAATTATATATTTGGATTCTACACTTCAAGCTCTACAAAAGGGTATTTTTATTTTTTGCAAAAAGATCAATCTGACTAGAGAAATACTCTGTCAAAGATGAATGTTTCAGAAAATTCTGAGAAATGATGAGTTGGCTGCCATGTAGGATGCCAACTAGACATTTTCGGCCGATAAGTACTCGGCCAAAAATAACTGAAATAAAATAAAATTATTTTCTTTCTAATTTCTCAAATTCAAAAAATTCAAAAATAACAAATATTTCAAAAATTTCTCGACTATTTTCGATTAAAGAAGGTTTATTTCGACATTTTAGAAGGTTTATAATTTCTGAAATTTACAAGACTTATTTCGACAAAAAAAAAAGGCATTTGGACAAGAGGAGAGATATTTTAAGGTATGTATTGATCTTCAACTTATTTAATTGATTATGTTTTTATGAAAAATGCATTTGAAGTTTGTTTTCTCTATTTTTTTTTATTAAAATATTAACATCAAAGAAATATTTGTAGAAATATATTTATTATTCAATTAAAAATATTTTATGTTTTGCATGTTTATGTTTATTAAAAACTTTTGTTTAAATAATTTATGTTTATGTTTTGCATCTAGTTACAAGATTTTTAAAATATTTATGCTATATTACATTTACATGTTTCATGGAAAGCTTATGTGTGTACAAATTTGTATGTAGGCAATCATTCAAATTTGAGTGTAATTTGTGATGGCAAATCCAAGGGCTAGATCGAGGAAGTATGATCGAACACGAGTAAGACAAAGAAAGAGAAAAGCAGATGAAGGAACATCTACTGAACAACAACCCATGGAAAATATTGATGATCAAGGTGACATACAGGTACAAGAACAAATTGAACCTAGTACTAATATAAATGTTTTGGACTATGGTATGGAAAATTTGATGGAGATGGATGAAGATTCTCTTTTCAATAATATTTCATCTGAAAATATGTTATCTGAAAGCACATTAAAATTACACTCTAAAAAAATATGGGATGAATTTTTTGAAGAGAAATCTTTAATTGGAAGAGCCCAGTTAATTGCAAAGTTATTTAGACGAAAAGAAATGACCCCTGTTTTGGAGTTGTTAGGGGTTGATAATAGGAAAAGGTCATCAGATTTAAAACAAAAAATTGTTGAAAACCTGCAAGAAGCATTAAAATGTATTGAAAAGAAGAGTCGATCTAGTGATTTAAGTGTTGCACGTAGAGCGTTGATGACTGTAATTTCTAGTAAGAAATTATCACATAGAAGACAAGTTCAAGCAATTTCCAAATTACTAAATGTTTCTAGGAGAACTATTCAAAGATATATTGGAAAGAGAGATGAAATAGATGGAAAAATTGAGAAAAATTGGGTAAATATTTGTAGGGTTCCTCGAAAAGATAGAATTTTAGAAGATGTAAAGAAACAAGTAGTTGAATATTGGACCACCCACTCTCGTGTTTCTTCCAATAGAAGGGATACTATACAAATAATAGGTGATGATGGTACAAAAATTTCTCATCCAAAACATTTTATAGATACAACACAAAGTGAACTTTTTGAAGCATTTAAACAAGAATTTTTAAATGTGAAGATTTGTCAAAGGTTGTTTGAAACACTACGACCATCATTTGTACGTATAAATAAAGTACGTGAAACTTGTTGTTGTTGAAATCATGTTGAATTTGATCTACACCTACAATCATATAGAAAATTTATGGCAACAATTGATTGAAATTTTTCCATCCCTGGAAGCACAACACAATTTGTGAAGTCTCTTCTATGTGAAAAATCAGAAAATTTGGATGAATTCAATGTTCAGTGTATAAAAAATGTATGTAATGATTGTGGAGATTTGAAGAATATTTTACATGTTGACAATAATGAAATGCAAGTTACTTGGAAGAGATTTGAATATGATACATACTTAACGAATTTAGGAGTTGAGGCCAAAAAAATTGTTCTCAAAGAGAGTGGATTGCCTTACAATGAATTCATGAGTAAATTTTGCAATATCATATATCCACATATCCAACATTGTCATGGTGCAAGATGGAAAGCTAAGCAATTTCGTTATTCAAAGAATTGTTTTCCACCAGGTTGTATTCTCTCTATTGTAGATTTCTCTGATAACTATACATTTAGTCCTCAAACTGAGATCCAAAGTCAATATTATCATTCAAAGCAAGTTGCAATCTTCGTGCAAGTTTGCTACAGGCATGCAAAGTTAGTGGTCGATGGAATACAAAGTAGCAAAGATGATAGAATTATCATCAAAGAGGTTCACTTTTATATCAGTGATGATACGAATCATGATAGAAGCTATGTAGCTCATTGTTTCAAAATGTTTTTTGAAGACCTAAGACGACGTGGCATAAATCAAGAACAACACCGGATATGGTCTGATGGATGTGCTGGTAAGTACATTGGTTTTTAAATTATTTTTAATTAATTTATATTTACTTTTAAAACTTTGAGACTTAAATTGTTTTTTGAAGATAATTCAAGGTTTTCAAGTGTTTAATTATTTGTAACTTCACAAGACAATTTAAGTCTGCAAAAGCCTTTGTTTGGTTATGTAGTCAACATGCTAGACGCAACACCAAATTTTTGTGGAATTTTTATGAGAGTGGACATGGAAAAGGAGAGCACGATGGAGTAGGAGCATGTGTGAAGCGTGCACTTCGTCAACATGAACTTGCTGGAATGTAAATTTTTCACCATATATATATATATATATGTCCAATTTAGCTTGATATTTTTTAAAAGATTAGATATATATATTTAATTTAACTAAATTAAATTCTTTTAAGTTCCTTGAAAGTAATAGGTGAAAAATTGTGCCAACTTGTGTGTAACTTGTAGGTAATGCCATATGGAATGCAAACGAAATTGTTGAATGGTGCAAAAGTCATTTTTCTGCTTGTGACTCAACATACAACACACGGTATTTTTGGGAAGTTACAGGTATGTATGTCTAGTCAAAATTTGTTTTAAAATTTTGAATTTCAAAGTTCAAGTATATACATGATTTCAAATTGAATTTTCAAGTTTGAATTTAAACAGATATTGATCGATCAAATCCTTATAATTGTCAAGCAATTCATGGTATTAGAAATCTACATCAAATCATGACAACGGGGAGTAGTAGGCCTTATGCAATGAATGTGAGAGAAAAATCATGTTTTTGTATTGATTGCATTGAGGACAATGCAAATATTGATCAATGTGAGAATATTAGAGATGGGTATGTTTCACAATGGGAAATGAAACAATTAATATCAATGCCTCCTTTTGCTGAAGATGACAATGTCGATGTCTACGATCCACTATATTCAACTAAATACAAACGTGTATCTGATTTAGTTGTTACAGGTATGGAAATTGATTAATTTAGTTAAAATCAAGATTTAAATTTATATATATATATATATATTCTATGTTTAAGTAAGTTTCAAATATAAAATATAATTTTTTACAACTTTTAAATGTATAATTTACTTAAATATGTAAATATGTGGTGTGTGTACAGGAGATATTTTCGCTATAGTTGCAGATCCTGAAAATGCGGAAGGTGTAGATTACTATCTACTAAGATGTACACAACCAAAAAGAAATTGTTCGAATCGATGACAGATGGTGATGGACAAGAGTATCCCATTGGATCAGTCGTTATTGAAGGCACATATTATCAGCAAATAAAGATAGATAAAAATGGTATTATATTTGTTGATTATAGGCCAGGACAAAAGGTTCTACATTACAGTCACTTAGTTTTGGCAACAAAAATAAATTTAGAAACTTTACCTAAAAGAGGACATGCCAAACAAAAGTGGAGGTTGCCTATTGAAGATCATGAGAAGATTTTAGAGATAATTAAAGATAGAGAGGATCCAGATTTTATGTACCAGGAGCTTTAAGTTGTTTTTTGGATATATGTACACATTTATGACTCCAAATCTAGATAATATATATTTGTATTGATTGGACATGTGACATGATTTAGAATGGGTTTTTTTTTAGAATGTGACATGTATGTTAGATCATATATATGCTTGATACAAAACCCAGTGACTTTAAAAATGTTTTAATTTACATTTTGCCTAAATTCCTTTAAATCGTCTAAATTTCCAATTGCATTTTTACATGTTGGACATGGTTCATTCTTTTAAGTTCACTCTTGAGAATCTCTAGAAATTCCTTTATATCATCTCTCTAGATTCCTTGATTGTAAATTTTTATGTTTGACATGGAATTGTTAAACTTTCACTTTCAAATCTTTGAATTTAAATATTTGTTCAACTCCACTTATATACATGAGCTAGATTGAATATATATGTGTGCAACAATTTGTACAAAACCTAGTCTATGTTCCAATTTTGCATTTAAATTTATTTATGTTCTGTGGAATTCTTAAGTTCACATTCAAATCTTTCATTTCATTTGAACATTCAACTCCACAAACTTATATAATTATCTAGTTGATTTGGTGTTTGAGTGGTGAAGAATCTAGACATAAATGTTGTCTCTAGATTTCTTTAATTTTTATACATTACTAATGCACGACATTCAATAATTTTAAATGATCATCTAGATTTTCATGTATCCTAATCATCACATCCTAATTTTATTATTTTCATCAGGTAAGCATCCCTTATCCTAATCATCAAGTTAAGATCAAGTTTTATCAAGTAATAACCCATTTAACCATAATCATCCTAGAATCATTTAAAAATTATCCATCTAGATCCATCTCAACCATACATCCATTATCCATCCTTAATAATAAAAAAATAGCACTTGAACATCAAAATTTGGTTACTTGGTTTCAATCTAGTCCATACATCATATTGTCCTTTCGTCATCACCCAAAGCTTTCAACATCTAGGGACCTTATCCTTAATCTGGACTATCATCCATTTCAAATCCAATCTCCTAATAAAAAATCACTTGACCTTATAATTTGATTTCATCTTTAAAATCCAAATTTTCTTAAGAACATTAGCTCCTATCTTTTAAGTATAGAACTATTATTTATCCATTTTGTTAATGTTAGATTGTATCCAGGTTCTCTTGGTTTGGTCTTTCTTGTTCACCTCAAGGTGCATTGGAATATATGAACATTGTAGTGAATCATAGTGATGGTGTTTGGGGTGCTTGAGATAGCTACATTTTGACATCAATTTAACTTTGTTTACCATGTATAGCTTGAGACCATGTGTGTAATGGTCCATCTTTCCAGTACAATTAAATATGGATTGATCAATTTTTAATTTATATAGAATTGTCATCCAAGAAGATCTAGATCTACTTGATCAATTTTTAATTTATATAGAATTTTCATCAATTTTTAATTTAATATTAAATGTGCATGACTTTCAAGATTTAAATATATATATATCAATTTCCAATTGCATATATATAAATGTTCCACATGGAATTCTTAAACTTTCAAGACTAGAAATTTAATTTCATTTACATTCAACTCCACTTATAGCTTACATGCTTTCTTTGAATTATATGGTTCATTCTTAAGTGAACACTTTCAAATATATATATATGATTTCATTTACATTCAACTGGACACAAGTATAGCTCATCATCTAGTTCAAGAATTCTTTGCATGCACATTCAAATGAACATGTGTATTAGATTATATGGAATTAGAAATTAGGTTCATGTATAGCATGATATATGCACAATTTAAATGTATTTAACCTATACTAACTTTAAAAATGAACATTTAGAGCTTTAAAGAATTCAATCTAACTATCATCCATTTCCAATTGCATTTTTATGTTCTACTTTAAAATATATAGCATTAATCTCAAGCATATTTGCATTCAATTTTTTATATTTCTTGACCTATTTATTAAAGACAAATTCATTTGAACTATTTATTTAAATTAATTACATGTACATTTCCATATTTTTAAATTTACCAATAGCAACCATTAGATAGTGGAGTCCAACATTTTGATTTCACAATGTAAATTTATCTATATGTACAACAAGTGCATTTGAACAAACCATAATTTAAATTTAAATAAAGGTACTTGTTCCTTGCTAAATAAATAAAACCATAAACTAATTTAATGCACGATGTATTTATAGATGTAATGTAAGTGAACATCAAACCATAATAATGCACGTATATAACAAACCTAGATTCAAACCATAAAACATAACTGTATGAATGTGACATGTAAATCATAACAAGTATATATATGTGTACCATGAAACATAAGTATGTAACACGTGCAAATGTTCAATACATAAATCATAAAAAGTGTCTCCAGCATGTAATAATATGATCTCAAACATGTAATACTATAAAAAAAATCTCAAAGAGAGGAATGTCTGGTATGAATAGAATCGTCAAATCTCTGGCTCGATCTATGGCTTGATCTCTCCCTCGACCTCTCCCTCGATCCATGGCTCGATCTCTCCCTTGATCCATAGCTCGATATCTCCCTCGATCCATGGACCGATTGCTCTGTTGATCCAAGATGTGTGGATCCATGTCCCGATCCAATATCTCCCGATTTGTGTCCTGAGCCTCGTCCCAACCCCTGCATGTGTTCAAGTACATATATATGTAAAATTATCTAAAATTACAATGTACTTGAGTTCAATGTGTTCAAACTTAAACATCAAGTAATTAGTTTTTTTTAATTAAATTTAAATGTACCTCATTTGCATACTGCGCAGGATCACCATCATGCTCCAAATTTCCAAAGTCTGGCAAATCACCATACTGCTTAAAATTTTCAAGTACACAATTTCAATCAGGAGTTAAACAACTAGAAGTTTTTAAAATGCATTACATAATTTTTTAGAACACAATTTTAAATATATGTATTTAAATTATAAATTCAAAGTACCTGTTGTGCCTGCTCGATGGCTCTACCAATGTCACTAAGATCACGAGAATGTAAAGACATCGCAGGGGGCTCTGTAGCATGTACAGTATCAGTAGCAAAAAGAAGTCGACTATATGTCCCATGGACAAGATCAAGTGTCGCAGTAGCCTCAACGTGACCTGTAACATCCTGACGACTACCTGGAAAAGCTAAAGGATCAATAGAAACATGATGTGCATGGGATCATGTAGGTTGATGTGGAATATCCTGAGCTACATTTGCCACCCTGTGGCTCATATGTGTATGTGGATATCGTTGTCTAATAAAGTATGGTACCCTGTCAAGAGCAATCCCATGGTCCTCACTGATAACCTGATATGCTGCTAGTAAATCCAAAATTGAGAGTCTACACGTATTACGCAGAGTTGTGTGGGTCATATGCTCGACATCTACAAGAGTAGGTAGATCGGCACTAATAAATGGATCATACGATGCAGATGTAGCCTTAGTGGGAGGAAGGTTGATCCGTGGGAATAATAAGTATCTACCAACTCAATCAGATGAAATATGATCAATCTGTGTTGTAATAGAGGCAATGTTTTCAAAAATCTGACTCTGAGTGGAGCATGTTGCTGCCTCCCCTGCTGCTACCAATTCCAAACGTTTTGGTAAAACCAAAAGGTTTGGGCCAACTAATGCCCTCTTGTCCACAGGTGGTGGAAAATTTGAAGGTCTAAACTGTGGTTTGTCAGAAAAACAGCCTTTACCTTGGCCAGCATGCTCAAGATAAGATGTGTAGTCCACCTCTATATGTAAATGAAATTTTGCATATAATTGTTTGACAAAATACAATGGCAGCTTGTCATTGTGAGGCCATCTATGATGTGCTACCAACCATCTAGGGTATATGAATGGCGCAACAAGAGGATCTTCACACCTTGTAACCACATATCCTCTAATTTTATTTTTTCCTCTATAAAATGGGAACATGGATAACACATTTTCACCTTAAACTAATTTGGAAACTTCTCTATGTTTCACTGTGCCAGTAACACTCCTGGCAAGAGAAAAATAAAACTGCTCAATGTTGATTTCATCATAAGGATTGTATGATTGAATTGTCTCGATCATCTTAATAATCTCAATTGTCTAATAGTGACTAATCTATCTCGATTAGCCAAATTGGGGGAGTTGTGAATTGTTTGCTCTAAACATTTTAGAGCATTGTCCAATCTAGCAATACTATCCTAAAATATATTTGATCTAGTTTGAGCTTCTCGCTCAGAATGAGGGGAATGATGAAATCCCTCATTGGCCATGATATATATAAATAGATAGAGATCTGCATATCATTAAAACAAAATTACATGATGAACTAAACAAATTTAAATTGAAAATTTTTCAAAACTAAAAAAATATATATATTTAAATTAAAGGTAAAATTTTCAAGTTTCAAAACTAGAAAACATTTTTAAATTTAAATGTATCTAATGAGATCTAGTTCAAAATTTATATCTATCTCTATGTGAACCTATTAAATCATAGATGCATGTAATATTCGACCAAGAATAAATATGGAAAAAATATATTTATCCTTTCAACCACTCTATACTAAAATTATGATCAAAATAAAAAAATACTCTTCATTACAATTGGTCACATATATATCTAGCCTTTCTTTGTAATCAATTATTTTTTAAATCAAACACTAAATAAAAAGGTTAACATTTCCTTAATTTTTCGATCTAACTTAAAACATATTAAATTAATAAAGTTAAAATTCTTTGAAATAAATTCCTTAGGAATAAAATATAAACATTGTACACATGTTTTGTAGGCACAATATCTGCTTTGATATCATCTTTTTCTTTCATCAAAGATGAATTTAGGCCTCGGGAATGCTATGTTTGATTAGAAACCTTGGCCTTGTAAGCATGGAATGACCTTTATTTCATCATATTTAATTTAATTTCTTCTTCAATGAACTTAACTCAATAGTTCACCTTTTGCAACAACTTAGATAACATAAACTAAATTTGACAACTCCAAATCTGAGACTTTCAATATATTTGTGTATGTACATATATATACATTTATGTGTATGTATGTATGTACACATGTATGTATGTGGGAGTGCATGTGTACATGTATATACATGTATATATGTGTATGTGTGTATACATACATATGTACATGTGCATATATCTGTATGTACATGTATGTGGGAGTACATGTGTGTACACATGTATATATACATGTATATATGTGTGTGTGTACATGCATATATATGTGTATGTGTGTATGTACACATGTATATATACATGTATGTATATGTATGTATGTCTATATACATACATGTACACACATGTACATATATATATATACATGCATGTGCGTACACATACATACATATATTTATGTACATGTACATACTCAAGTACATACATACATACACACATACATATGTATATATATATATATGCATACATACATGCATACACACATACACATACATATATAATACATACATACATACACACATACACATATATGTGCATGTACATACATACATATGTGCATGTACATACATACATACACACATGTACACATATGTATATATAATACATGTACATGCATACACACATACACATGCATATATATGTGCATATGCACATACAAATACATCTATAATACATACATACATACACACATACACATATATGTGCATGTGCATACATATATATATGCATATACATACATACATACATACACACATGTACACATATGTATATATAATACATACATACATACACACATACATACACACATACATACACGCATACACATATATGCATGTACATGTACATACACACATACACATACATACATAATTTACATACATACATACACACATACACATACGTATATATAATACATACATATACACATGTACACATGTATATGTATATATATGTACACATACATGTACGTGCATTATGTACACATGAATGTATATATATGTACACATACATGTGCGTACATGAATGGGGTTTTCAATTTTGAATTTATAGAAATGTAAATTTAGGCAAAATGTATGTATGTACATACACACATGCATTTATATATATTGTGTACACATTTACATGTATGTACACTCAAGTGCATACACATACATGTCCACACATTGTTTTTCAAGGCCATTGAAACAAGGAACACAGCCACAAATTGTGTAATTTTAGTTCCATATCATTGTTATGCTTCATAAAATTCTGATGTATAACAAACTCACAGAGGACAATCATCACCCAGTCATATAGCGAGACTAATGATCTCTCACCATGGATTCTTCAACAATCACATAGGACAATCATCATGCATAATAATAATGTCATTTTTGAAGTAGAAACAAAGTCTTGTGTAGTTCCTCAAAACAAGCATAGGTTGCAGGGTGAGATAAATAGTCATGATAATCCTATTGAGTTATCCTCATCTGATAATAGAGCCATAAGACCACCTCAAAAGTAAGGACTCCAATATTGTGTTAAGCTCAAATGCCAAACTTAGCATGGCAAGAGTATAACAGAGGTTAAAAGAAGGCAACATACTAGGGAGAGTCCTCAAGGCCAAGCCATTATAGCAATGCTACAAGAAATTTTATGAACAATTGAAAGGATTACAAGTTTTCCAATGCCCTAAGTGATAACTAGATAGGTCATGTGATCTTAGAAGATAGAGGTAATTTGTAACACCCCTCCTTTTTGTGCTCTGTTAATCAGGCAATGTTTTCCTATGTTATGCTTCGATCATGTTAACATGTGAATTAATGATGCTTTATGCTTTGATTATGTTAATAATGTCAGCTTTGTCAGTTAGTGATATTGTATTGGTGAAGGGGAAGGGGTTGTATCACTCGCTTGCGAGTGCCCTACGATTCTGAGATTTCCTCTTCACGGTGTGATTGATCATATTATGTATATATGCATGTTCGACATGCTCTTTGTTGCAGGTTGGCAGGTACATGACATCGACTCCACCTGGTTTCCAGGTCTGAGCATGTCCATTGACCAACGGAAATTAATTGGGAGATAGTAGCTAGGGTTTCCAAACCAAGTCGTCACCCTAGTCATAGCATGTTGTTGGTTTGTCGTCGGGGTCAGTTGTTTTAACTTGGTCAGTTCCCCTCGAGTGTTTATTTAATTTCAAGTTTAAAGTTCATTAAATGACTTGCGTAGTCTAATTAATGATTAAATGTGTTTAGTTGCAAGCTAAAAGTGATTAAATAGCTTTTGGAAATTATAAATGATGAATGTTTTGTCTTATTGAGATGTTGGAAAATTAGTGTTTAATTAATTAATTTAATTGAATTAATAAAATAATCTAATTTTCAATTAGATTTATTTTATTGATAATTTGAATTAATTGTGTGAATTAATTAAATTATCCCTTTTGAATTAAAAGTGTGAAAAATTTAATTCTTTTGTTGAATGTAAAGTGCTAAAATATATGGAATTCAAATTGGAATTGGGAAAAAATTGTTTAAAGTTATTAAAAATTCAAATGTTTTCTTATGCAAGACTTTGGGGTAAAAAGGATATTTCCTAAAATAGTTGACTATTTTGGGGAAAGATATTTGTGAAGAGTTGAATAGGAATTTGAAATTGAATTTAGTTTAAATTTGAAAGTGAGTTTGCATTTTGGATTGGAATGTAATTAGAATTTGAATTTGAATTAGAGTTGAATTTGAATTTGAATTTGGAAAGTTTGGAAAAAGGATATATGTTTAGTTAGGGTTTTTCTTTCAATCCTCCATGGATTCTTGGTTTGGAAATTGGGGTGGAGAGGCTTGGAGGAGGCTAAGATGGTGGAGTTGAAGGAGTGCTTGGAAATCTCCATGGTGGAAGCTTGCAAATTTTGGAGAAAACATAAGGTTCTACCTTTTCTCCCTTCCTCTTCTTGCTCCTTTGAATGATTAAAAACATAGTGTTAGATTCAATAGAAATCCATGGAAAAGCTTATCAATTTGCAAAGTTGTAAATGGGTTTTGAAACCAAAAAGAAAACCCAAGAAAACCCAATGTTAAATCTAGATTTTGGAAAACCTATTTTGTTGTTTGGAAATAAGTTTTAGTTTCTTGAATTGGGTTTAGATTAGTTTTGCAATATGTGCTTGGAATCAAAATTTGGGTATGTATATTTGTGAATATACCCATATATATTAATATATGGAAATACCCACAAATATATATACAATATATTTGTTATTTTCAAAATTTTAAGATGTGGGTATAAACCAGAAAATCCTGGTAAATTTGTTTTGAAAAAATGCAGTAAAAATAAGTTTAATTTTTTTTTATTTTAAATGTTTTTGGGGTGGTTGGGGAGGTCAACCCCCACCACCGCCGCCGTCGCCGCCGCCGCCGCCCGCAGGGGGGCGGGCTGTTTGTAAACACACAGCCGTCGCCGCCCGGCGGGGGGCGGGTTGTGTGTTCACACACAGCCACCGCCGCCCGCAGGGAGGCGGCGCTGTGTGCTCTGCACACAGCCACCGCCACCCGGCGGGAGGCAGGGGCTGCGTGCCCTGAGGCCGGCCCTCTTCCCTATGCACGTTTTAATTCGAAATTGCCTTGCTTTATTTATTTCAAATTAAATTTTTAATAAAAATTATTTTTATATTATATTTTATATAATATTTATAATATTTAATATTATATATTATATAAAATATAATATATTTTATACATATTAATTTAAATGAAATTTGGTATAAGTTAAAATATGTTTTATTCAATTGGTTAAATCATAAGGTTTTGGAAATGATTAATTGAATTTTAAAAGTTATTTGTTATATTTTGTAATTAAATGGAATTCTTCTTTTTATATTTGTTAAATGATAGTTGGCTAAACTGAGTAACTTTGCACATAAAGGTATTTTCATACTTTGAATATTTGTTTGTAAATAATCATGTCAACATGCTTTTATATTTAATTGTATGGATTTCGCAATGGTATTTTATTTTAATTGACGCGTTAAGGGGTGTCGTAATTCAAATGTATTAAGATGATTATCGTTGTGCTTTTAGAGGCAAGAGTGGGTTTGGAAATGTCTAATGTCTTATTTGAAATATCGATTTTAGTTGATTGAATGTCTTATGTTGCAAAATGGATTAAGTGTTTTAAATTAAATGTTATTTATTAAAATACCTTGAGTTTGAATATGTTAGTAAAACTTAGAGAGAACGGTTGATTTAAACTTTAACCAGATAGCTGCATTATTAACATGTTTTGATTATGAATATGGTTATGAGATTTAGAGTAAATGATTTGTTTTTATATGATTCAATGTCGTGAAAAGAAATGGGATCAATCGATTGGATAAATGCAAGTCATGAAATCTGTGTTTGAATGGATTTAAGAAATCCGAACATTAGCTTACCTATGTGTCTGAAATGCTTTTAATGTTTATTCTTTCTTGTTCGATGTTGGGAGTAAAGAGTCATTGTTTGGAGTCTTCCTGATAGGGGATTTGTATCCTGTTGTGGGTTGTCTTTATGAAAGACAACTTTTGGTGTGTCGTAGAAAATGTGCATAGTTATACCTTGTGGATCACCCGGTTTTCACGAACGGGGATTTGTGCCTCCTTGGGTGTAGGAGAGGGTAATGTGATTTGGTTTTCTCCAATGTTGGAGTGGGTTTTGTACGTTGTTTCCTCCAGTGTTGGAGTAAGTTCCGTGTTCTGTTTCCTCCTTGGTTTGGAGAGGTCGTGTTATCTTGTTTCTTCTTGTGGGTGTGTTGTCGTTAGGAGAGTGGCTCTTGGTGGGGGTCCGGCACACAAAGGGGCGCCAGGGTAACTCACCTAGAGTTTAACTAAGTGATAATTTAAATGAATTAATGGGGATCTTTCAAACTAATAAGATAATGAATGCCTCTCTCGTGAAGCAAGTGAATGATAAGGCTCGAGATGAGATGGGACGCATAGTTTTGCATGAGGGTCTGGCGCCGGTAGAGGCAAGCCAGGGTAACCCAAGATGGGGGTCCGGTAGCCTAGGAAGGTTGAGCTAGGGTAACTCATGGCAATTTATGTATGACACTTTTCCTATGTCGACAGTTAATCAGTTATTGTGCGATGTACATGATCATTGTTCTCTGAAAGCATTGTAACTTCGTGTTAAGTGATGTTGTGACTGTAGTGGCTAATGGCATTATGTTTGTAGATGTTAAGTGGCTTTGTGATTGTAGTTGTTTCAATTCAGTTTTGTGTAAGCTTGTGTCTAGTGGTAGATGGTCCTGTCTAGGAAATCCTTGTTACTATCTCCTAGCACGGACGGAGTGGGGCCTTTGGGTTCCACGTGGTCGGGTGGCGTGCATCTTTCCATTGGTTCTTCTTCTTGTTCGTGCGTTCGTGATTTCCAGTTGGAGAGCTCGTGGGAATCAGTTCTTCTCATGCCTTGTTCTCTCAGTTCTTATTGTATTTTATTACCCCTCAGTTGTTATCGAGGTGGAATTTGTAATATGTAATCTTTTGGTTGGATTTACCTCATTCGGGGAATGAGTGATGTAACCTTATTGTTTAAATGTTAAATTGGAATCTTGAGGTATTTATTATCCTTGTTGTAATTTATCTTGCATGGAATGTATGTTGTCTCATTTCCTTAAGTGCATAATGTTTCAGTTTATGTTAATGTTATTTGATGTTGGGTTTTTAAGTAATCTTTGTCTCGTGGCCTTAGAGGTTGTTGGCAATATGTATTCACCTTATATGTTATTTGTACTTAAACAAAAAAAAAATTGGTACGTTTAAGTGGTGAATTGCAACTTCCTCTAGGGTT
>VDFB02211923.1:0-24125 GCA_007258455.2 Sequoia sempervirens
ATTTCTTGCCTCAAAGGAAATTTTGATGAAATTCACTTTTTAGAGGAGCAACTTCATGGGGCAATGACCTTTGATCTGAGTGTCCGATTTTCTATTATTGAATATTGTTGGAAATCTCTTGAAGAGATCTACATCGCATGAGCCCACCATAGGTCAGTTTGTCAACTTTTTGAGTTCTTTTGGGGCCTCTAAAGTCTTCATATCTGAAAATTGAACCTACATTGGAGAAATTTCTTAGGACATAAAATTTAATATCTCCCAAACCATGTAGGGTATTTAGGTGATTCTTTCGTGACCAATTTTTTTTCTTCAGTTCTGCTCCTTGGGGTAAATTTTCAGGTCCATACAAGGCCATTTAGGTTGACTTACTAAAAATAGTAAGTGACCGTTTTTCACTATTTTTGACTTCTTACTATCTTATACCCCTTAAGTGCCATTATGGGACTCAAAACAACTAAATAAAATAAGGAAAAACAATTTTTTTTGGCTGATGCAAGATTTCCCTACATCACTAGATGCTCCTACATAAAAAATTTACATAATTTTTAATATATCTTGAAAAAGGACAACATTTATTTTGAGGCTATTCATGCTATTGGTGGTATTAGGGAAAGTGCAAGAATATGGGTCCACAAAGAGGGGATTTTTATTACAAATAAAAAATTCTAAATAAAAATAGAATGGGTACCCATTCTAAAAATAGAATGGGTACCCATTCTAAAAAAAGTGAAATACCAACCCAGTTTTTGATTTGGGTTTATGATTGAGTAGGAGAGGTGTGGTAACCTAACCCTTAGCATTAGACCTACAAGTACAAGGTCATGGTAATGTCATGAGAAATAATTGACTTCGGCAATATGACTGATAGTTTTTTTTTCAAAATTGTTTTGTAAAATTAAAATCATTATAGATCACAATGTCTAGTTTTCAAATATGTAAATTTTAGTATGATTGTATTATTTTTTCCATTTTTTAATTAATTTCTAAAGAAACTAGTTCCTAAACTTGAAATTTCAAGTTTTCATAATTTTTAAATTTGTTAATTTTCTTGTAAAAAAATTATGACATCAATCTACAGATAATTATCTATACAATGAAAAAATTTCAAAAAATGATTATTTTAGGTCAAATTATGGTGTTCATACATGAGGGTTTTAAAATTTACAACAATTAGGGACAATAAAAAATTAATTAAAAAATATTTAGAAAAAAATTATAAAAAAATATCCTCATCAATCTTTAATTTATTACACATATTTTTCCCAAATAAATTAGAAAAATAATTTTATTTAGGTGAAAATATGGTTTCTATACACGTGCATGGTATGGTCCTAAAATAATGACTTTTAAAAAGTGGTTTTTATACATATCTATTAAAAAATATTTTTATCATCTAGGCATTAAAATACATTACATATTTGAAAACTAGACTCAAAATACTAAATTTCATATTACTACAATTTTTGAAGATTCAATGTGTAAGTGCTTCAATTGTTTAGTCCAATAGTGATTTTTTTTTAAAATCAAGAAAACCACTTCCACTTTTTGAACATTTTGTGGACCCAACTTCTTGCACATGCCAATTAGAAACATGTTAAACAATTAGTCGAAGGGTTGGAGTTCCTTTGAGGCTTGATACACATCATTCCAAATACATTAATATTTATAGATACTTATGATTTATATTGTAACATAATTAAAACATATTTATCTCTCTTGATGACACTACAAAATATCTATATGGTCATCACTACACATATGGCCATGGTTGTTCCAAAATTAATGGGGACTTATACATTAATCATTATAGATACTCATGTTTTATATTCTAACATAACTAAAACATATTTATATCTCTTGATGCTACTACAAAATATCTATATGGTCATCACTACACATATGACCATGGTTGTTCCAAAATCGATGGGGACTTATATTGTGTCTACTGGGTTTGTACCTCTCTCTACCACACTAACTTCTAGTTTTAATTTGGAAGTTAGGAACCTCTACATCCTTTGGGTATAGCACTTTATATATCCTCACATTTTATCAACTACAAACATCCATTACTATTACACATTTTGTAAACCTCATCATAAAATAGTTAATACAAAATTTCAATGAGTTGCAACATCAACTTACTTCAATTGAAACTACTTCCACCCAACCACTTATTTCCCCATATAAAAAAATAATACCTTTATAACTACAAGTTATTTCCACTCCCTTACCCACATGGTTGTAGGTGCAATAATTTGAGATATATAATTTTAAGGGATACTAACACACACATGTATCTACCTTCACTATATTGTGGAGTGATTTTCTATTTTAGGATACATTATTAGAAAAAATCTTCCCATGGTCCCTCAAGGATACCACTCTATACTATTTTTTCCCCCTTCCTTACCATTCAATTAATTATTTAACATAATTAGTAAATTATTTCTTACAACACTTCCAAGATAACAATGGGTCATAGGTCACTCTCACTAAAGTCATCCATTGTAAGCAAGGGAAAATGAAAAGGTTACATACTTAATTTTTAGTTACCAATATTTATTCTCACAATTTTTTTATGAGCTTCCTAATCATAATGTACAATGATTTTTCATAAATAATCTATAGCCTTCACTATGAGATAAAATATTATTTATGAAGTAGAATTCATTTGTACATCTATACACTACTTTGCATGACTATAAAAAGTCATTTAATCAATATAGAGATTCCACCTTATTGAATCCCTTTGATTTCCTATTAATTCCTCTTCTTCATCTCAAAATTTTAAAAGAAACAAATATTTTCAAAATAATGGTAATATGGTTTTAACACTTCTCAAACACTATATGTTTTTGCTAATATGCCTCAAAGATGTCGATAGTTCTCAAAACTATTAGAGTCTCTCCATATACTCATTTAAAAAATTCTTAAAGAAAATTTAATTTAGTTACTTCCAACTCATCCTCTTTCAATAAATCAACCTCTTCAATCTTCATTTGATCCAAATTACTCTTTTCAATTCTATCAAGGTCCTAGTCAAGATACCAAGCATTGTATGTGTCTTTGATATATCATCCAAGAACACATGTTAATTTTGGTACTCTCCAACTCTTATATGATCCTAACAAGTCGAACAAGTCTATTGTAAAGCCCAACCAAAATATCTAAATTAATTCTAATCCATTCCCAAAGTATTATACAAAATTTATCATCCTTGCTCCTTGCAAAGCATTAGAATCCCCTCATATTAATAATCCATTCTTCTTATCCCACATGGTAGAAATCATTGATGCTCTTAGGTGTGAACCATTATTAACCCTATCATATATTTCTCTCTACCCAATGTGCCTAATAGCATAGAGGATGGACCTCTCTACATTCTTACTCAATTCAAAAAGAGAATCATTAATGCTCAATTATTTTTTACCCTACTATAGAGTTAATGTTATTAAAGAGGAAATTATATATGTCAACTATGTGTATCAAGACAAGTGCAAGGAATCAAAATTATTCATATTAACACATGATGATCTATCTCTCCCCACCTTGGGTTATTTTAGAATCTCTATCTAGGTTTGCCTAAAGTGTCTATATACCTCTTTTTATATCATTCCTACCTCCAATAACTTTCATGTGTAGTTAGGCCACCCATGGATTACTTCTATTAATTTTTTTTCCTATGTTGTATAAAAATGAATTAAGTTCCCACATGACAAAGTTGTGGATATTATACAACACATTGGATATAAGCCACTTAAAATCAATTGAAAATTTTCCTTATGGTAGTGTCATGATCAAAGCTACTCCTGGAAGAGGTGGATGATACATTAGGTAAAGTAAGATTTGGAGAAATATAATGAGGTGAATTAGGATAGTTCAACATTCCTATTATGAATTAGTTTTTAGACAAATCCAGTGTAGTTCAGATAGAAGTTGTAAATGGTCTATATCATGACATGTTTGAATTGCAAAGACTTCTTTTAACTATGTAACTTGAAAAAAGAGATTGGCTTGTAAAGCTCATAAGACTCTTTACAACACTCAATATAACTTTAGAGCATGTAGCACAATCAAAAGAGGTTTTAACAATATATTTTATGTTTTTTGAGTTTTAAAATGTTTTTTCTTTTTCACTAAGGTTTAAAGTGTAAGAGTGTTGGGTTCATCAAAATGTGATATATTAAATTGATTTTGACAGAGGAAGTAACTTTTACTGTTAAGAATCATCTTTCTATATTAACATTAGAATGAATCAAACAATTGATTTATAGTTTGATAAATCCTTTTTAATATTTAAAATAGGAAATTTGAATTAGATATTACAGTTCCAATATAAAATATTCAATTACAATAAATTGTCTAAAACATTTATTTTTGTAATTTAAAAAAAAACCTAATTTTTATAGATAAGGAAAATATAGGTCTTAAAGATGATTTTGTAGCTTTTAGCAAGTCTCAGCCATGGAAAACAATACGTAACATAAATGTCGTCACTACATGTTGTAATCTTGAACAAACATGAAAATAAAACACATAATACCTCAAAACTTGTGCCTCCACACAAAGAGGAGATCACAGACCCACTATATATAAAATATATTTAAATAACAAAAAATATTGAAATATGTAATAGAAAATACCAGTAACAAGAACCAAGGAATAAATAATAGAAAAGGAATAAATATCACCTATATTTTTATTTCTTCTAACTTGGATACCTACACACAGAGAAAAAGAGGAAAATGTTTGGGTGAATGTTTAGGGATTTTCCTTAGTCAAACCTCATTTTTAGTGTTTCCATATCCATAGAAAACCAAGACTGATTTGATAAAAAAAATAATAAAAATGAGGTATTGATGAATATTGATAAAATACAATTCAAATGATTCAGATAATAGATTTAAATATAGAGTGCTAACACCAAGTATATATAACTACGTGCATAGAAAAATATAACAATGAGAAGGAGACAACAAAAATAATATATCTCTCACTAGGAAGTTGTAAACATCCAAAGTGAATTATAAAGCTATAATATAGTTTTCTTGATCAATCTCATCACCAATAAATGACAGGAAAAGTGTTGAAGGAGTATTCTTACTTCAAAACCTATAAAACTTCAAGAAAGTTGTAGAGACAAAGCCAAAAATATAGTGTGGGAATTTGAGAGAGAGAATGAGATATTTTTTTGCAAAATAGTAAGTTGCAACTTTTCTACTACCAAGTGTGACTACCACACAAGAGTATTGCATTCAAAATATTCTATGGAATGTAATTTTACAAAAGACACTTGAATTGTGATTTTCCATGGGACATTAATGTGTCACATAAATGTCTACACCTAACACACTTGTCTAGGAAAAATGGACTAAAAAACCCATGATCATCATAGATTTTTTAGACGAGATATTTTGGTGTCAAAATTTTATATTTAAACTATTTCTAAATCATGAATCAAAAGGGAGGATATTATATAGTGTGAAATTGCAAGGTATGCAATTTCCAACACTACAATAGGTCTCATAATTACCTCTATGTATTGCAAATGTTTTCTATTTGAAAATATATTCCCACACATTCCTACCTAATAAAAAGAATTTTAATTATTATTTAAAAAAATGCATGCTATGTTTTATTATAAGATATTTTAATGAATTGTCATATGTTAAACTAGTTATTCTCAAAATAATTTATCATATTATCGTAGTTATGATGATCTTAGAATAAATATTTTCTAGGTAACTAACTTCTACCTCTAGTAGTTAAAATTATATCCCACAGTTAGGGTTGTAGCATGCCTATGACCAAGGTTGTAGAAAACTTACAACCAAGACTATAGCCTCCTTGTAGCTATGTAGTTGTGTTAATTTATCTCTGCAACCAACAATGAAACTAAATGAAAGTAAGGAAGAAAGTATGAGAAAGTTATATAATGCCTATTTTCTAGTAGGATAGATAGGAATAATTATAGAATAATAAATATAATTTAACCATGGATCCTTATAGTTTTCAATAAACTACCCTTTCATGCATGAATTGAAATTTCCTAGAGAACTTGTGTTCTTTAATTGCTTCAAACTTGTCTCTTAGTTTTATTGTTATTTATAGAATAAAAAGTACTCTTATACAATAGGGAATGACTAGAAAAGTGTATTGTTTGTTGTTAAGAATCAATAAATTCATCAAACAAAATATAAATGTATATATTATGCAACCCAAGATATCTAGGGATTGGATTTTCTTCATGAATGTAATATATTTTGTGACATGATCTATAATGTGTTATCATGGAATCTAGCAGCACTCGATTCACGGATAACCCCCTAAGAAACTTGTCCATTTTATAGTTTTGTGATGTTCAAGCCCGTAAAACAAGGTGAATTTCAATTCACCTTGATGTGCAGTGCAAAACTTCAAATAGTTTGTTTGAGTGTTCCCCCTCGTCCATCTTTTGAAGAGCTTCAAAATGAGTATCTTCATCAGCTCTCAACCTTTGGGAGTTGGTTAAATTGTGAAACATGTCAGAGTGCTGAAAATCAGCACTCCTACAATTTTTCCTAAACTATGAATTGTACAAGCACTAATTTTTCAGCGCTAGTGCATTTTTCATTCAAGATAGTTTTATATGCACAAGGGGTGATTTTCACCACTTGTGCATATATTTCTCCATTATGTCCACCTTCATCAATGCAAAATCCAAGTTGCATTAAATACTCTTTTTGATGACTTGATTTAAGTCAATTTAGACTAATAATTTTCATTCTAACTCATCTTTCTCTCCCTCCCTGTGTGCTGGTTGACATCCAACTTCATAGTGGATCAATGTCTTCAAGGTTTTTTGTGATTTTCAAGCTAGGGCTTTGCATTTTTAACAGGTGAGTCATTGCTCCTCCTTCATCGATTTTATTTCTATTAGTTTTTTAAACTCTATAGATTCTTAATTAAATGTAGCCATTTGCATTTATCATCTATTAGGGCTTGATCTCTTCCTTTTTATAAATCTTCTTTCCTCTTTTAATATCGTGCCCTACACTTCATTTTTTGTTTTGAGCATTTTGCTTTGTGCCCTTGGTTTGTATATATCCATGCTTTTCTCCTTAGGCTTTTTTCCACAATTCCTCAACAATGGCTCTCAAATATACATCGGTGGAATTGTTTGTCTTAAGCATGAATGCCACAGCCTCCCATATTTTTTCATGTTATCTTCCTTGATTTTCAAGTGGTGATTTTCACCACTTGAACACCAATGACCTTGCCTCCTATTTCCAAGGTGGCTAAAATTATCATTGTTATGTTTGGTGATTATCAAACTCCAATTGTTTGAGCGGTTATTTTCACCGCTTGAATATCTAGCCTTCTTCACACTAAAATTTCATAGTGGTGAAACTTAACGACATTTCACTTCAATTATTTTCACAACTCCACATGTAGGAGCGGTGAAAATCACCACTCCTACATGGAGTGCACTTTAACTTACATGCAAAAGCAGTGTTTTTTTCCACTTTGACATCCAAATTCAAAAGCAAGAGATCTACAAAGAAGGATATACTCGAGCACTAATTTTCAACACTCAAGCATGATATTGGACTTTCCTCCAAATGTAGAGGTGCTAGTTTTACCTGCCTTTACACTTCATTTTTTTCTAAGTGAGAAGACATGTCAAGGCGCTAATTTTCAACGCCTTGACACTTTTAACATATCACATGTAGAATACATGTAGGAGCATTGATTTTCAGTGCCCCTACATGTAAAGCCATCATTTCAAGTGTACGAGCACTGATTTTCAATGCGCCTACACAAAAAACCATTTTTTTCCCTAACACTCTGGAATCACTCCGCTTGCGCTCTGAGCCTCGTTTCTTCACCCATGCTTTGTTTTCTATGCCAAATTTCTCGTTTCACACTTGCCCCAAATTTCTTGCTTGCCTCATGCTTCCCAATGCTATAGTTTTTCCTAACATTTGTTGATTCACCATACTTGCAGTTTCTCTCTAGATTTCATCAAAGTGATCCCAAAGGTGATATCCTTTGATCTTGGTTCTTCTAGATGACAATAAAGAAGCCTCCATCATCTTCTAAGAAAGAAGGAAAAATGAAATACAAATACCAAGGTGTCTTTCCACCTATAGTGGTGATCTCGAAGGTGGATGAAATCAAGGACACCGAAGTTGGTCTTTAGGATCTTGAAGACTTTGTAAAAAGAACTAAACGAAAGCCCTTGGAAGATAGGTTGGGAGCCATTTTCCATAGAAACTCTCATCTGGTGTCCACATTCCTGACATCTACTCATAATAAAAATTTCATTCTCCAGGTTGCATCCCACTACATCCGAGAGAGTAGAAGTGTAATAGACTCCTCTAGACAAGTGATGATGAGACTAGACCCTGAATTTTTTGACATTGTTTTCAGAGTTCCCTACATGGAACAATATAGAAAGATTTGAATGCAATAGGCACAAGAGGTTTATGATGTAAATCCAAATAAGGCTAAAAATTTGATTAAAAACCAATGGTTGAAAACACCTAGGCCCACTATCTCAAGATGGTCGAAGAGGCTTCCTCAAAGTGAGTTCAAAGAGGATGCTAGGGACATGATTACTCTCTTGAGTAGGGTTAAAGGATTGCATGAGTCATCTCATTTTCACGAGTGTATGTATGAATACATTCAGATCATTAGGAGAAATAAAGCTCATATTGATTGGGTAACCCAAATTAGTGATGAAATTCATGAGAAATTGATAAATGTGCCCAAAACTCTAAAGTTTTACATGACTTCTTATTTGGTAAATGTTACTGCTGTGATGAGGCAATTCCCAAGGCTATCTATAAAGGGAAACCAACATTTTGTACTTGTATATGAATAATTTTATCAATTGAAACTTAAAGAAAGTCTTCATCATTTCAGGAGGGCCATAGATGCATTCTTTGCACCTTTGCTATTTAGTTTTGATCCAACTCTCAAAAAGAAGAGGGTGTCAAATGAGGCATACAAAGTGGTGAGTAAGGTTAGTTGTATATTTTTTCAATTTCTAACTTTCACTTATATGAGGGTAGGATGCTATACTGGGTTCCGTTACATGTTTCCTAGATATCCCTTAGATAAATGGATACTCATGGATTTGTGTAGACAACTAATATTAGTTCACAAGGAACACATAAGAATTCACAAACCATGTTTCAAGTTCCCACTGACAATTGGGAGGTATACTATTCAAAGTGTACAAAAGGAAAAATTAATCTATACAAAGATGCATATTGTAACTATTAGGACATACAAGTATAGATTTGATTTTGATTACTAAGATGTGAAGAGGAAATTGAAGAAGGATAACATGCATGTCTATCATTTTGAAGATATATGGACTGATTGCAAGGATGAAGAAGACATCCACACAATGGAATTTTGTAGGCTAATAGTTGATAAAATCAAAAAGATGGGTGTGGCTGATCTACTAGAGGATTTCCAAGATCCTGGTGACATCCTAAACTCTAGCTATGAAGAAGATGAGATTGCTAAAAGGCCCTTACCTCTGATTCAATGGTCAAAAAAGGAAAGAATCTCTATTAGGGAAAGGCTTGGTCCCATCTTGTACAACACAATAGAATGGTTGCATAAGCACAAGTTCCAAATGAAAGATTTTAAGACCGAATTAGAAGAAGTACCAGGAGTAGAAACTAGTCAACAACCAGAACTCTGCTCAAAGAAAAAAAAAGTGGCTATTCCCTCTTCTTCATGAAGAGGTCCTAGAATCAAGTTCATCGTTGGCAAGAAAGTTACACAAGATGTTGAAGAACAAGAAGCAACAAAGTCTGAACCCACACATGCAATAGGAAAAGAGGTTGCTTTTGAGGAACAAACTTCCAAAGAAGAAGGAAACAAAAGTGAAGAATTTGAAGAAGAAGAGTCTGCATTAGAAGAAGAGTCCATAGAAGAAGAGGAATCTAAAAAAGATGAAGGAAAAAAGGAAGGTAATGAAGAGGAAATTGGGCATGATGATGAACAAAAACTATCTCTTCATGAGAACATTGTTGAAAATCTTCCCCAAATGTCATTGCCTATAACTTCAAATGTTCCTCATACACCTCCCAATTCTAACACTCTACTTCCTCTTCCTACATTATCTCCTCCCACATCTACCATACATGTAGTAGACATTTCTCATCCCCTTGTAGCATCAATCATTCTTGCCACTCATCTCACAGTTTCAAATATACAAACTATTGATATCTAGTCAAGCTCTCGGTCATCAATTCCTAGTTTGTCATCTCCATCTCTTGATATTTCATCTAAATCTGAATTTGAAAAATTTATGAATGAATATTTGCATACTCAACTTGGTGTGCAATCTACTAGAGAAATCATGATAGATACTACCTGATTGTCACCATACCAGTCATTTATACAAAAGCAGTTGTGACACAAGAGTTGACGGTGAGTCAAGAAGCATATACGTCCTCTCTTCCTCCTTGGTTAGTCTCTCAAGTATCATAATGAAAGAAACAAATTATCTCTCTAGAAGAGCTAGATCTTGAAGAGATAGCTCCTCCAAAAGCCAAGGGTAAGAAAAAGGAAAAGGTACATTCAAGGCTTCATATTGACAAGACTAGTCATAAGGTTGTAGAAATTGGTCTACCCCCATAAGAGGAAGGAGATGTAAACATGGAAGACTACATAGTCATGAGAGTCCAACTCAAAAAAGTGACAAATGAAAGTGCCAAGGAAGATGCAAAAATAGTCCTAGATGCTTTGGAAGGAAGGCTTGAAAAAATGGAACAAGCTTGAAACATGTATAAGTATAAGGTCAATCATAATGCAGCTGTTTTGAGGAAACTTGTAGGATCTTTATGAAATGTAAAACCTTTGGCTATGATAAGTGATGAGAACCTAGTAGTGAAAAAGGTGAAGAAGTTTACCTCTAAAGGTAAAGCATTGTATGATTTCATTGATGAAATTATAGAACATGGTTCACAGGTTATAATTGATGCAAATGATAAGGTCACTCAGATAGCCAAGCTAAAGTCAGAGCTTGATAAGTAAGAATTGTGCCTCCACTTTCTAAGAGGAGAGATTACATCTCACACGGCTGTGGTTGAAATCAAGGTTGTGTAATCTATTGAAAAGGGATTACATAATTTTCACCCAATAGTTTTTTGGTGACTCCGTTGGGGAAAAAATCATGCAATCCAAGCCTCATTCTTTTGATTGAAGTGAATAAGGTTTCCAGTATCTTATTGTGATCTTGGATATTGTTATTTTTTATCTCTATCTTGTTTAGATCTACATTCTAGGAGATAGAAGGTATACACGATTATTGAGGGCTCAAGGAGTAGCAAATCCACTTTTTGAAGACTTGTTGCAACATAATTCTCCACCTACTCCTCTACGAGTAAGGTCACCATTGAAGCACATAGCAAGTTATCCTCCCTGAAGGATAGTATCTCCTCTTCCAAGTGAATTCTTTGTTTACCACATGCATCTAGTTCGAGTATTTGTTGTGCGACAAGTCATGGCTATAGCACCTCCAAGACTGTGGGAAAATTCTTTTAGTCCCCTTTGTTTGGCCTCACCTTTGTAGGAACTTCCATGTGTTTCGAGAAAGAATCTTCCAAAGTTTCTAGGTGACAAAAAACAACATCCCGATGAACACATTTCTACCTTCTATATTGTTTGTGGTGTTCTCAACATAGAGCATGAAAATGGTTCTGTAAGATTGTTCATCAAATATATCCAAGGGGTTACTACCAAATGGTTCTATACTCTTCCAACTACTTCATTCACCAACTGGGCCACTCTTCCCACCAATTTTGAAGAAATATTCAAACCTATTGAAGATGCACACACCTTGTTGGAACAACTCACAACTATGTGGAAAGAGGCCCATGAACCCATGCGTGAGTTCGTGGCTAAGTTCAACAAGCTGGTGACATGAATCCCATACAATGTAAGACCAACATATCATAATTTGAAGTGTTTTTTTATCAATACACAACTCCTCAAAGTAAGTTTTTTCTTGTGTAGGGAAAATCTTGCCAACGTTGAAGTAGCTCAACAATTATATACTAGACTTGAAGATGATATGATCCTTGCTAGAGAAATAAGGATGAACACCAACACCAACAAAAGGATGCAAGCATTAGGATCTTCAACATCTAATGCCAATGCTCCTAATGCCAGTTCCAACTTCACTAATCCCATGGTCCAAAGGCTAGAGAATGAAATCTTGGCTTTGAAAAAACAAGTTTCCAACAACAATACCTATAAGGACGTGCCAAGGAGGACTTTTACCAACTATGCTAGAAACATAAATTAGAATCATCTTCCAACACCACAAGGAAGACTTGCACTTGAAGCTCCACCTACTAGTACTGTCATAGGATACTATGAGGTTGAATAAGATGAATATGCATGAATAGATTATCCTATGGAATAAAGTGTTGATCTCTTTCAAGATGAAGAAATAGAATTAGCTGGCAACTCCAACATTGGGTAGTTACAAATGGAAAATGAAATTGATGAGGAGGAACTAGTGATGGACATGTACACTATTTTTATGTGGAAAAAACTAAATTAGCTTGATAAAGCTCAAGCTGCTGCTCCACTAGAAAAGGAGAAGCTACCAGTTACTATTTCAAAAAGAGGGTCTCCTCTCACTTGGAAACCAAAGAAAGTAGCAAACCAACAAGTGCTCCCCATCCTCCTCTATCAGTTCCCATTATTCCCAAAGCCAATCTCCCAGTTCTGAAGACTAGTGTGCCATTTATTAAACCTATCAGTGAAGTTACCTCATCTACTTTACAAAATTCTTTCTAGTCTTTTGACATTATTGACCATGCTAATAAAACTAAGGGCCAAATATCTGAGGTTGAGTACCTCAAAGCCAATCCTGACCAATTTGACAGGCTTGTCAAGTTCGTGAAAGATAAAGGAATTACCCCAAATCAGGATCCACCTCTTGATGTTCCTACTACTCCAAATCCCCAGATGCCACATAATAACCTTGTTTCTACCCCTCCAGTTGTATCTAGGAATATTGATCCATTCTCTATTTCTTTACTTGTCAATGGTTTTAAATTAAGCAACTATGTTATAGATTCAACTGCATCAGATAATGTGATGCCAGTTAAGGTAGCTACTACCTTAGGCTTGAATTCAACCAAAACCTTTAGCTGTTGTTTCTCCATGGAGAAAAAATAAGTACCCTTGATCAGTCAGATCAAAGATGTGCACTACGCATTTGTTGCGTACCCAGAAAAGAAAATAAAGATGATGGTTCTAGTAGCTAACATGCCAAAATCTTACAAAATATTCCTTGGATGCAATTTTTGTTGAAATGATGGATGGAAAATGCCCCTGAAGTTGTTTCCTTCAAGAGGACCTTTGCCAAGAAGAAATTCAACCATACAAAAAGTGTTACAACTAAGGGCATGCAAATAGAGATTGCTTTTGATATATAGAATATGATAAAAGATTGAGATAAGTTCTAGAAAAGACAACTAATCTTCTAGAAGGAATCTTATCTCCTACAAACATGGAAGGGGGAATTACCCCATTATTTATGATTTATCTAATAATGCAACCTAGGACTAAATTAATGCAAGATCTAAGTTAACTTATGCTAGTGTAATAATTAAGTAATTGCACTAACAATTTATATAAGGATGTTGGAGGTGAACTGAACATGGACATATCTGAAGCCAGGATACTTGTGAAAGACATGATGTAGAAGTTGATTCTTGAAAGGGAATCAAAATTTTCAATTACTCAATCCAATGATCCAAGAGCTCAAATTATATTTGAGTCTTCATGTGTTGGAACATATTACCTACAAACATAAGATGTTGGTGAGTCTTCAAAAAGACATGAGTTGGAGAGCAATGATTCTTCATCATGTTGGAAAATTTTCCTGAAATTTACTGACATGAAACTCCTAAAAGAGAAAAATCGGTGAGACCCTCTAGAAATATTACCGACTAGCAGCTGTGTTCAGAGATTAAAAGTTGCTGAGACTTTGGTTTTGTCTTACCGATGGGAGTCATAAAAAAGACATGGCTATCGCTGTGAGTTTCCCATCTCATTCCATCATGGAAGATCTCTTGCCGATGGGTTGTTTCTAGTTGGTTATCGGGGAGACTCTTGGTGACAAGTGGCATCAAGGAGAGGCATGGACATTTAAAATGACTCATTTCGATAGTGTATGTCTCACCAATGGTTTTACACATGAATGACATTGGAGTGACATGAAGGATCGATAAGAGTCTAAGAAATAGTGTTTTTCTCAATGACAGATTAGCATTCGGTATAAGATCTTGTCGATAGTGTTGGTCTCGCCGACAGGTCTGTGTTCGGTGAGAACTCTTGCTGATGGATGTGGTCTCACCGATAGGTTTGTATTCAGTGTGAGCTCTTGCCGACAGTTTATCTCATCGACAGGTTGGTGCATTCAGTATGACCTCCTGGCGATAGCATTGCTATCTCTAACTGTTCTGTGTTCGATATGATGTCGACGATAGCGATGGTATTTTTGATAGTTCTACAATGGACATCGGTAAGAAGTCTTTCCGATAGAGTGGGTCTGGCCAATGGATTTTCATTGGATATGATTCTTGCCAATAGAGTGAGTCTGGGCGACACGTTTGAATTCAATATGACTCTTGTTGATGGTGGTGACTCTTGCTGATAAGGACATTCAGGAATTTTGGCATTGGGGATACACGATCTAGTGTCTCACCGACATGCGATTCTAGTTGAACGTTCAACCGAAAGAATTTCTAACATGGTGTGTTCTATGCCAATGAGAGAAGCAAAATGAGAACCATTGGAAGTTGAACAATTGTGACTTTTCTGTTGTGGAAAATGAACAGACCATGAGCAAAATGTGCCTCAAGCTTACTGACATGAAACTCCTGAAAGAGAAAAATCGGTGAGACCCTCTGGAAGTCTTACCGACTAGCAGTTGTGTTCAAAGATTAAAAGTCGCTGAGACTTTGGTTTTGTCTTGCCGACGAGAGTCATCGGCAAGGCATGGATATTGCTGTGAGTTTCCCATCTCATTCCATTGTGGTAGATCTCTTGCTGACGGGTTGGTTCCAGTTGGTTATCAGGGAGACTCTTGGTGATGAGTGGCATCAGGGAGAGGCATGAACATTCAAAATGACTCATTTCGACAGAGTATGTCTCACCGATGGTTTTACACATGAACAACATTGGAGTGACATGAAGGCTCGATAAGAGTCTAAGTGATAGTGTTTCTCTCACCAAAAGATTAGCATTCGATATAAACTCTCATTGAAAGTGTTGGTCTCATCGATAGGTCTGTGTTTGGTGAGAACTCTTGCCGATGGACGTGGTCTCGCTGATGGGTTTGCATTCGATGTGAGCTCTTGCCAATAGTGTTTCTCTTGCTGATAGTCTATGCATTTGGTATGATCTCTTGGCGATAGCGTTGGTCTCTTTGACTGTTCTATGTTCGGTATGATGTCTTGCCGATAGCAATGGTCTTGCCGATAGTACTGCAATGGACATCGGTGAGAAGTCTTGCCGATAGAGTGGGTCTGGCCGATGGCTTTGCATTTGATATGATTCTTGCTGATAGAGTGAGTCTGGGCAACATGTTTGAATTTGATATGACTCTTGTCGATGGTGGTGACTCTTACCGATAAGGATAGTTGGGCATTTTGGCATTGGGGAGACAGGATCTAGTGTCTCATCGACATGCGATTCTTGTTGAACATTTGACCGAATGACTGTCTGACGTGGTGTGTTCTGAGCCAATGAGAGAAGTAGAATGAGAACCATTGGAAGTTGAAAAGTTGCAACTTTTCTGTTGTGGAAAATGAATAGGCCATGAGGAGAATGGATTACGCTCTACAATGGTTGACAATGGTGAACAGTGTGAGATAATGATGTGTTGCTCAATTGAACACATATTGATTTGAGTTAATTGGATGTTTTCAGAGAGCATTGTAAGATTACTATTCTATACAAGATTGATTAGTAAATGATGCTACTGTAAAATTGACATCAAAAAGTGAAGTCGATATCTGTATGTAATATACTTTACTGTAATATAAAGAGGCTTTTCTTGGTGTGGTGGGTTTTTCTCCCATAAGGGTTTTCCCACGTAAATCTGGTGTCCAATTGTGTATGGTCATTTCTCTGTTCTATTATTATTTTCATGTGTATCTTATTGAATTGTAATTAGAAAAATTTAAAGTCCTATTTGTATTCTTCCCTGAGGTTTTGGTGTTAGGAGAGTTTGTTCCGCACCTAAGCTTTCCTTACAAGTGGTATCAGAGCCAGGCCAGTTGTGTTATCCTTGTGGGTACATTGGGTTTTTTGTGTTAATTTTGTTTAGTTAGAGTCTTGGAGAAGTTTGGTAATTTAAATTATAGATTAAGATGCAAAGCACATTAGGAAAGATTTAAATTGAGAAATTCAATGGCAGCAATTTTGAGTTGTGGAAACTCAAAATGGAAGATCTATTGGTTGATCGTGATCTTTTGCTTGCTGTGTCTGGAACATAGCCTATAGGAATGAAGCAAGAGGATTAGGACCTTGTAGATCAAAAATCAAAGGGCCTGATAAGGCTCTGTTTAGTAGACTCTGTTCTTCTAAATGTTCATGAAGAAAAGACATCGTCTTTGTAGAAAAGATTGGGAGCTATTTATCAGGGCAAGTCCTTGGTGAATAAGTTGTTCTTGAGGAAGAAGTTGTACTCTATGAAAATGCAGGAAGGATCATTTGTTTCTGATTACTTGAATGCTTTCAACATGCTGATTGCTCAGTTAGCATCTGTGGGTGTGAAGATTGATGAAGAAGATCGTTGTATGCTACTGTTATGTTCTTTGCTAGATTCTTGGGATCACTTGGTGATGACTATTGGGAGCACTACTTCCTTTTTTAAGATGGAAGACATTGTTGCTTCTTTGTTATTAGAAGAAATGAGAAGAAAATCTTCTAAAATGTTAAAGGAGGCTCTTGTTGTTCGAGGAAGATCGAAAGAAAAATGCAAGAAGAAGGACAAGAAGTCCAAATCCAAATTAGAGGGGAGATCAAAGTCTCCTAGTAATAATTCCAAGGTGAAGTGCTAGAATTGTGGGCAACCTGGTCATGTCTGAAAGGATTGCAAAGAGGAGAAGAAGAAGAAGTATTCTTCCAACAATGATTATTCTCAGAGTGATGCAGACACTTTCATTGCAGCCTTGGCTACACACGCATCAGATGATGTCTAGATAATTGATTCTAGAGCATCTTTCCACATGAAATCTCATAGACACTAGTTCACTAAGTATGAAAAATACGATTGTGGAAGGGTGTATTTGGCAAGTGATTCATCGCTGGAAATAGTTGGCTGTGGAAGAGTCAGAATTCAATTCCCTGATGGAAGAGTGAAGGGAATCAATGATGTGATGCATATACTAGGTTTGGTTTGAAATTTACTTTTTGTTAGTAAGCTAAACGATATTTGAGTGCAAGTCACATTCTCTGGAAATGGCTGCAAGATGACTAGAGGCTCAATGGTGCTAGCTAGGGGTGCTCGTATTGGTACCTTGTATAAGCTGGATGCACATGCTGTGCAATGCAATAGTGTCTCTGTAAAGTCACAAAAGACTTCTCATGAAGAAAAGGAGGAAAAAGTTCCTAATAGTGCAAAATTTGTAGAAGTTAAACTTCTAGCAGAAAAGACTATGCTTTGGCATCATAGGCTTGGCCACATTGGTGAAAAAGGTTTAAAAACTTTGAAAAATAAAAACTTGGTTGAAGGTTTTGATGATTGTAACCTCAAATTCAAGTTTTGTGAACATTGTATATATGGTAAACAACACCGTGTTTCATTTTACTCCAGTCCTCACAAATCTTTTGGTTTACTTGTTTATATACATTATGATGTTTTTGGTCCAGTAAATGTTCCTTCTTTGTCTAAAGCAAGATATTATGTATTGTTCATTGATGATTATTCAAGAAGGGCATTAATTTATTTTTTGAAAAGTAAATCAGAAGTGTTTAGTTGTTTTAAGGAATTTAAAAACCTTGCAAAAAATTAGACTGGAAGAAAAATAAAATGTTTAAGGACTGACAATGGCGGTGAGTTTTGTTCTGATGAGTTCGAAAGGCACTGTAAAGATCATGGGATTAAAAGATATAAAACTACACCCTACACTTTGCAACAAAATGGAGTTGCTAAAAGGTTCAACAAGATAGTGATGGAAAGAGCACGAAGTATGCTAAGCAGTGTTGGCTTGGAGGAGAAGTTCTGGGTTGAGGCAGTTGCAACAACATGTTATTTAATAAATCATTCTCCTAATTCCGCTCTTGTTGAGAAAATAGCTTTGGAATCATGGTCTGGAAAGAAACCCTCTCTAAGACACATTCATGTCTTTGGCTATGAGGCATATGCATATGTGCCAAATGAAAAAAAGGTCTAAATTGGAAAAAAAGGCTATTAAATGTATTTTTATTGGTTATAGTGCTGGCATAAAAGGATACAAGCTTTGCAATCCTGATACAAAGAAGGTTCTATACAACATAAGTGTTATTTTTCGTGAGCTGAAGCCTTCTACTTTGGATATGCAATTAGAGACAAAATCAGAAAATAAAAAGGATGTAGTTGAAATTCCTCCGACACCAGATAAAGAGGAATTGAAAATTCAAAATGTACCTGAAACCGAGGAGAGCTCAAGTAGTTCCGAGAGTTCTCAAGAAGAATATCAACCTTAGCCTTAGCCTGTGAGGAGGTCAACACGTGAAAGAAAGCAACCTGATAGGTATGGGTTTTCTTTGTTAGAATCTAATTATGCCTATGCTTTAATTTCTAGCACTGATGAGCCTAGGACTGTGCAAGAGGCATTTAGAATGTCTGATTCAAACTCTTGGTTGGAAGCCATGAATGAAGAAATGGCATCATTAGAAAAGAATGATACTTGGAGTTTGGTGCCCTTTCTCGAAGGCAAAAAGTTGTTGGCTGCACATGGGTATTTAAAAAGAAAATAGTTCTGGATGGCAATGTGGAAAAGTATAAGGCAAGATTGGTTGTGAAGGGGTATTCCTAGGTAGAGGGAATTGATTATGGAGAAATTTTTTCTCTTGTAGCTAAGCTGACGTCTATCAAATTTCTTTTGTCACTTGTAGTAGCGTATGCCTTAGAGATTGAACAGATGGGTGTGAAGATAAAATTTCTTCATGGTGATCTTGAAGAAGAAATTTATATGTCCCAGCCTGAGCACTTTGTGGAAAAAGGTAAAGAAAATCTAGTTTGCAAGTTGAAAAAATCTCTGTTTTGATTAAAAAAATCTCCTAGAATGTGGTACCAAAAGTTTGACAGTTTTGTTTTGTCATTGGGATTTGTAAGATCAAAATCTGATCATTGTGTGTGCTACAAAGCTAAAAATGATCGTGTTCTTATTATTTCTCTCTATGTTGATGATATGTTGTTCATAGGCAATTGTAAGTTAATGATTTCTAATTTGAAATATCATTTGTTTGCAAATTTCAAAATGAAAGATCTTGGTGCAACTAAGTATATTCTGGGAATGGAAATAACCAAGGATAGGAATAGTAGAAAACTTTGGCTCAATCAGAGTAAGTATATTAATACTATTCTAGAGAGATTTTGTATGACTGATTGCAAGTAGCTAGTTGTTCTAGTTTTGTAGGGAACAAAGCTATTTGTTGAAGACTATCCAAAATATCCTACTAAGATAGAGGACATGACCAGAGTGCCTTATGCTAGTGCAGTTGGAATTTTAATGTATGCAATGGTCTATACAATGCTAGACATTGCCCAAGCAGTGAGAGTACTTAGTCATTTTATGGAAAGTCCTAGAAGGATACATTGGGATGTTGTGAAAAGAGTGTTTAGATATCTAAAGGGAACTTCAAAATATGCTTTGTGTTACCATGGGAATTTGGTTGAATCACAGAGGACTCTTAGCATTCGAGGCTATGTGGATTCTGATTGGGCAGGGGACATTGATAGCAGAAGATCTACCAATGGATATATTTTCATGATGAATGGTGGTGCAATTAGTTGGATGAGTAAGCGGTAGGCTGTAGTTACTTTTTCCACTATAGAGGAAAAATACATAGCATCAACACACACCTATAAAGAAGCAATCTGGTTAAAACTTTTGTGTTCTAACATTGGGTTTGATGTAAGGATAATTACAATTTAGTGTGACAGTCAGAGTGCTATTTGTTTGGAGAAAAATCCTACTTTCCATGCTGGGATGAAACATATTGATGTGTAGTAAAATTTTGTATGAGATATGGTGGAGGATGGAAAGGTCTCTTTAGAAAAAGTGGATTCTCTAGAAAATGTTGCAGATGCATTGACGAAGCTAGTGAGCACAGACAAGTTTAGGTGGTGTGCAAGTTTGATGGGTCTTAGTGCCCATGAATTTTAGTAGTTTTGTTATGCTCTGGCGGTGTCAGTAAGATCTTTGTCAAGTGGGAGATTGTTGGAAAATGTGCCTCAAGCTTATTGACATGAAACTCATGAAAGAGAAAAATTGGTGAGACCCTCTGAAAGTCTTACCGACTAGCGGTGTGTTCAAAGATTAAAAGTTCTGAGACTTTGGTTTAATCTTTCCGAGGAGTCATTAACAAGACATGGAAATCACTATGAGTTTCCCATCTCATTCCATCATGGCAGATCTCTTGTAAACTGAGTTGGTTCCGATTAGTTGGGGAGACTCTTTGTAGCTTTGTCGTTACAAGCGGAAGAACACACACAATGCAAATAATTTTATTTTTTTAAATAATAAAAGTAAACATGTGCAACAACATTAACACATAACCACATAGCATATTACATAGCAATGACTAACATAGTTCTCTGGGGCACGCGAGATTACTTCGCAACACTAAACATAAATAAAGATAAAGAATATAACATAACCATTTAATTTATGATAACCATATACAATGATACATCCGACAGTCATGATGCGAGTATGATAAACATCGCATAATTACATCCATGATAAATCTTTTAACAAGATACAAATAAACCTAACTATTACATCATTGTATCAATATTACATTACAATCTTTGATACTGAATTACATTGAATTTCCCAACATAGGGATTGATACAAGTATAATGAAATATGAAGTACAACTGATCACTGGTACAACTCCACTGCGGAATGCTGAGAAGACAAGACGCCGATGGGGAACCCAACGGGTGCGGAGCACGTTCCACCCAACCATGTGAATTACAAGTAACTCACCCCCCGTGCTCAGAGGTGACGAGGAAGTGAACCCGACCATGAATTTCAACCGACTCAACAACAACATGATACAAAACAAATACAACTCAAGTATGCAGTGCACAACCATCAACGTACTCAAATCACATAATAAGTAGGAACCAAGAAACTCATCGCAATAACATGAAGTACTATCAATTAACAATCATGAAACAAAGCCACAAGAATTCAAAGAAACATCATAACAAGATAACATCTAGAAGAACCGAACCAACACCCAAAATACATTTCCAAATAAATCATAACCAATATAAAGAACACGATTCCATAATAACTCTGAATCAACCATTCAATACACCATTCCAATAGGCAACAAGAACAAGTCATATGGGTGTCAAGTAGGGAGGGTCATCACATAACTCTCATGGGATCCCCTGGCTCTTCCTCCAACTGAGGCGCCGGCACCCACCTATGGATTCCCTAGCCCTATAATCAGAACAACATAAAAATAACAATATCCGAGGCAACAAGAAACAAAACAACAAGGATGTCTAGTGGAGAGTGTCATCGCATGGTTTCACATGGATTCTCCAGACAACCTATCACAAGGTGCCGCCTCCATCTCTACATGGATTCTCCAGACAACCAAGTTAAGGTGCCACTTCCATCTATGGTTCTCCTGATAGCCTATCTCAAGGCGCTGCTCCATAGGGTTACTCATGCGGAGTCGTTAACCTTTCGTGATGACAAGGCAACGACCTTGCCAACCACGGCCTTCTCGGTCCCCTTTAGTCTGTGCTAGCACTAACAGGTGGATGAGGCTTCATCATTATCTTGTTAATGTTTTACTACCCATCCCCCTAAATTCTATTTTTAGGTTATCACTTGTTTAACTACTCTTACGTGGGTTCCCCTGGCACTTCCTCTTACCCGAGGCGCCGGCGCCCACGAAGAGCCACTCTCCCTATGACCCTTAACATATCTCCAAAACAGGCAAGGGTTGAACTAACATTAATAAAGCATAAAACAATCTAAACACACGAGGCATTAACCCTCTCGCGATTACTCAAAGTCAAAAGTCTTACCAAACCGTTCAACCCTTCCAACATAAAACCAATAACGCTCAAAAGCATATACAAGAGGAGAATAACACTCTAAAACAACAAGCCTCTGGAACAAGGTTACAAACTCAACAACAGGTTCCCACATAGACATCACTAAACGACAAGAACACATAAAAATAAAACTCACATTACATTTTGCAAGGTGGCACCATAAGTTGATTCCAAACCCAAATACATAACTAAATACGATTATCTCAAAAGAGTTCACAATCACAACCAAAAGCTAATTCTTGTAAAAAAAAAGATTTGTTCAACCAAAACCATTAATAAAATAATGCCCTATTTAAATATACAAAAACCCATATAAAATATTATTTAACATTTCAAATATATATACCAAAATTATATGTATATATATATATATATATTTTTAAACCTAATAAACAATATTACATAAAATAATTTATAATCATATATATATTTTTAATAACCTAAATTATAATTATTATATTTAATAAATTAAATAAAATAATTATAATTATTAAATTTGACAAATTAAATATTCACCATTTAATAATAAATAAATTCATATATACCATATATAAATATAATCAAATAAATAAATAAATATAAATATAAATAAATAAATATATATATATATAAAAAAAAAAAAACAAAACTACAAAGGCCGCTCTGCCCAGGCGTACAGGGTACGCGGGCGGACAGCAGTCCCAAGGGACTGCGTGGACAGCAGTCCCGGCAGTCCTTTGGACTGCGCCCAGCAGTCCTTAGGACTGCTGCGGCAGTCCTTTGGGCTGCCGTGCACAGACAGAAAGGGATTGGGGACGGGTACGGCTCAGGCCGACCCACCCCCTTCCCAATAACATCATTTCCCTTGTTAAAAAAATTCGCTTATATATATTTTTTTGTAAAACAATAAAATTTACTTTCGCCCTTACTACTCTTTTAATTTATTTAAAAATCAAATTTCCATCCTTCATTGGCACAGAAAAATGGATGCCTATTCGGCTCAGAAAACAAAACAATTTTAAACAAAAATATTCTGGATCTATAACTATACGCACAAAATTTTATTAATATATAAATGCATATGTATTTATATATATATACAAATTTGTACGTATATATATATATATATATATATATATATATATATATATATATATATATATATATATATATATATATATATATATATATCCTTAACTATATATATATATATATAACTATATATATATATATTTTAATAGAATAAAACTATTCTGGAATTACCAGGAGGAATTAGTATTTTAGTCCATGGAGACACAGGAGGACTATTGGACATAATGAAATAAATTATGTAAATATATATATATTTATAAGAGATATATATATAAAATACATAAATGATATATTTATAATCTTGAATACATTTTTTTTTTTTTTTGAAGAAACTTGACTATGCATATTTTCAAGACAAACAAGGAAATTCAATTCAAGATTAAAATGTCTATTTTCCAACTCAACATTATTTGATACCAAAATGAAAGAGTATTTTTCAGTAGTTTTCACTATTCCCTAAATTTATTTGTTCTAAGGTTTTATTTCTCTTTCTCCTAATAATCTAATTTGTTTTTCTTGTTTTCGTAAATCAAAAGTTTTCTATATTCACAAGAATCATTTTTAATAAAGTTTATTTTTCTTTTCAGAAGCAACCAGATCAAAAGAAAGGGTACGAAAAGAAGACTACGAGAGGAACCTGGAGTCCGATGCAAATCTGAAGATGCCTGCTTGACTCTCATGCCCTTGAACCCGATTCCAATCCTTAGCCCAGAACGAACTCAGCAAT
>VDFB02211924.1:0-10767 GCA_007258455.2 Sequoia sempervirens
TATGTATGGTACCATGTATGTTGTTGTGTATGTTTTCATGTGTTTTTGTATGTACATAGGTGTGTTTTGTTAGGAGATTAGTTGTGTCTGTAGAGGGTTTTACAACACTGTGTGGGTTGGAGGTTTCATTAATCATGCACTCACCTCCCATGGTGTTTTCCAATGTACAATCATTCAGAGTTTTAATGGTTGTTGGAAAATAGTGGGTGTTTATAAAACGTTCCCTTTCATTGTATTCCTACTACCTAATTAACAAAATATTTTCAAGACGTTCCTGCCCATGCTCTCAACCACGTAACTTTGAATGTAGAGAATGAAATAAATGGAAAATGACATTGTGTTTTCCAAACTGCAAATTATATTGTGCATTTATTTTTAAATGATATGACGAAATTTAATTTCAATTTTCTTCTGTAATTAAGAGTTGTTATAAATTATGTAGGTGAATGAACTTTAGTACATTGTTACTGTCTACAAACTTTAAGGTTTTCATTACAAGAATGTTGTTCTCAGCTTTGAGAGTGTCTTTTTTATTAGAGAATGCAGATGTTTTGTTTTTAATATGTTGTTTGCAAAATTTGTCTACCTTTTCACACAGGACTCTCATGTCTCTGTCGAACTGATTCTCTTTTGTGCACTAACATCCTATTCTTCCTTCTTTTCATGTTATGTATGTTTCTATGTATGTTTTTGTGTACGATTTTATTCATTTTTGTATTTGTATAGGTGTGTTTTGTTGGCAAAGTAGCTGTTATTTTTTGGGTCAATCAAGGTGATTGTCAAGGCTTTTGTTGACTTGTTAACCTTTGTTCTTGCAATGATTTGTATTTTTCAGTCGTTTGTAGAAGTAATGGTTCATTTTACAATATCATTGAACAATGGCTATGATACTGATATGTCATTTAGGTGTTCATTGAGATACACAGGATATAAACAGAAGTCTAGTAGTAGTGCGTGGTATCCTTCTTGTTCTGTCTTCTATGTGCTTATTGATTATTGTAAGTTATGGCCTCTTTGATATGTTAGGAGAGATGATATTTTTATATATCTGAAATGAACGTTTAGTGCTTCACAGTTCCTGTAGAATGGAAGATATAATTGTTGATATATACTACTAGTGTTAGTGATAGGTTAAATTGGAAATTAAATTCTCAATGTATAGTTTAATATGTTTGTGTATTGTTTGTGCAAGATGGCATTTTTGCACTCACCATAACATATAAATTGTATTGGTGAAATTTGGAATAAAAAGAATTCTTTGTAGCACCAAATGTCTTTAATTTTCCAATTTAATCTATTGCTAACACTTGTCTTCTTTCCAGGTGGTTGATATATTCAAGGAAAGAAAATTGAAGAAAATAAGGGCAAGTGGATTGAGGAGTTTGAGTGAAGCTTACACTAGACAGGTATTCTAGGCATGTCATAGCTTGAATTACACAAATTAATGCAGATTGATTAAACTTCCAAAATTTATTCTGCATTAAGAAGTTATGATATTTTTATAGATGAGATGCTTACTATGGTGAATGCAAATAATTTCCAGTTGATTTTTTTTATTCTACATAAATAGAAACAACTATGCATTTCATATGAAAACCATACATGTAAACAAATAATTTTATTTTTCCATCAATGAAAACACTTTTTCTTTAACCAATAGCCGTTGAATGCTTCTCAAAAAACGTAGACAAAATACAACTATCTACATAAAAAAACAACTTACATAAACACTGCTCCACGTTTGAAGGTCATGTTGGTTCGACCCTCCGCCTCCCTCTCATGCTTTTGTAACTCTGTTTTCGTGTCTCCCTCCCAAAACTACAAAGATAAAATGAACAAATGGCGAATAGAAACAAAATAAAATGTGGAAAAAGTTAGGGTTTGTTGACTGTCGCGCATCCTTTTCCAGCGTTTGACACATGATGGAATCTGTCAAGTCTTTCCGTCTTCCCATCGGTGTCTTCTTGTCCACCGCATGGGACAGGGGATGTCATATTATGTTATATACAGATATAACATTGGTGCATTTTGTCTAGGAGTTAGCTTTCTTCAACTCCTAGAGAAAAAGGACCTATGTACACACAAATGCATAGAAACACTCACAATAATGAGCATACATTGCCAACATACATAACATGAAGGCTTGATGTAGTGGGGCAGGATGATGGATGATAGGTAATAAAACCAACAATGGAAGGAAGCTTATCTATGGGTTGCTCTGTAAGAAGTATTATTATTGGAAAACACTCTGTGTTGTGGGTTTTCTCATTTTGTAGGTTGAAAGTGAAAGGTTGGAGAGCAGGTGAGGGAGACGAAAAACCAATGGAATTGAGGTGAGGGGTTTGTAACCAATTAGGTTGTCACTTGTAAAGGGTTCTAAAACATTGTATGGGTTGCAAATTTTGAAAAACCAGTGTTTTGCAACCTAGAATTTTACACAACAATATGAATGTCTTGAAAAGATTTTGTTATTTAGACCATAGGAATGCAATGAAATGCATCATTTTTTAAACCCAGTTTTTCTGTAGCGATTAAAATTACGTATGATTTAGGGGTTGGAAAACATAGGTGGGATAATGAGTGCGTTTATAGAACCTTCAATACAGTGGCGTAAGACATGGATTACAACTAATCTCCAACAAAACACACCCTATATGTACATACAAAAATGCATAGAAATATGCATAACATGAGGAGATGGCATTGTGCGGGGCCCGCCAATGCAGATGATAAAAGTGATGAAACTGGTAGATAGGAGGAAACGTCATGACCAGGAAAGCGAGGAGGTGTCCTCTCGCATAAAATTGCACCAGCATTTTTTTTCCTTGTGCGAGAAGCTATCTATTCACTGCGGGAGGGAACGTCGTTGACGTGATTAAGACATGTGTTTTAGATTGTAACGAGTACTATTCTTGGAAAACTCTCTATGTTTTGGTTTTTCTCATTCTGTAGGGAGTTGCAAGTCGGAGATATATAAGACTATCCAAATTCACCTGAGGGGTGAGTAACCAATTGGGTTGTTACTTGTAAAGGGTTTGAAAATAGTATTTGGGTTGCAGGGTTCATAATACCCAATATTTTAGATCCTACACTTACACAGACAGTATGAATGTAATGAAAACATTTTGGTTGCTTACATTCTGAGAACCCAATTGGTTGGTGACACCTCAGTTGATTTTGGATACTTTTATGTATCCCCCACTGACAATTATATTGACAGTTTGAATGTTTTTAGCAACCCTTACTTTTAGCAAACATTCCATTTCAATATTGTCATATGCTTGGAACAAAAAATGCACATAAGAGTTGCAGGATGGAAAACACACAGGGTTGTGACTCACTTCTAAATTCTTGTTCAATGAGCACTTTATGTTATGTAGACTGTAACAAAACAATTTTTTGAAGTTCACCTTCATATTTTATGACAACCCTTACTTTTAGAAAACATTCCATTTCAATATCTGTTCATATGTTTGGAACACAAAATGCACATAACAGTTGCAGGATGGAAAACACAAAGGGTTGTGACTCACTTCTCAATTCTTGTTCAATGACCACTTTTTGTTATGCAGACTGTGACAATAATCATTTGGTTGTGTGTTTATAATGTGTATTCTATTTATGTTAATATAAATTATACCGGAAGGAAATGCCACCTGAAGTCTTATTTTTTATGGTAGCTTGCTTATAAATGAAAGACAAAGGTTGACATTTAAATTGTTTGAGGTTGACTATTCTTCTCATCAAGGATACTTTCAAACAAATAGTCGTATTAAATGCTATTTGTAACAGTAAAAATGGCATTTCATATCTTCATCTAATTGCAAGAAAAAGAAATGCTCACATTATTTGCAGTGTTGGAAAACACACTGTCTCCTGTCAGTTATTTGCTTGTCAAAAGTTTTTGTTTCCTACCCACCAAGAATGTAAGGAAGTCCAACTTAAAATTTTGTTTGTTATGATTCAAAAACTATATGCTTGCTTACAGGAGATGGTTCAATAAATTTTGGAACTTTAACTATCCCGTAACACTTGCAACTTTTTTACATATTACAGGCAAGTACAGATGCATAGTTCCAAGGGGAAAGTTGAAGAAAGCGGGAGAAAGGGTAATATTGAAAATTTTCCTTTTAATGTGTATTTTGATATTTTGAATGAATTGGTTGCATGTATTTGAATTTGATGTGGTGTTTTACATTCCTGGCATTAGAGGGAAAGGATGGAGAAGGAAGTGGTGGGCACGAGCAAGTTAGTGTTCATTCAGGACAGGTAAATGTGCCTCGACAGGGCAGCAAGAAGAAAGGGTGCATGCGGAGGAGATTGTGCACTTTCCCTTTTAATGTGTGCATTTGTGGTTGGCTGTAATATGTGTCATTCCAGTCACTTTTTGCTCTGATTTTGGAGTGTCTTTGTGATTTCATTTAGAAAATTTCATTCTATTACGAATATGCTGATTTTAATAGTATATTGGAAAACCCACTGTCCCTAGTTCTTTCAAAGGAATAAAGTGGAAGAAAGGGTAATTTTGAAATTTGATTTTGAATGTGTATTTTCATAATTTGAATGAATTTGTTGCATGCATTTGAATTTTCTCATGCACTTTCCCTGCTAATTTTGAATTTGTTGCGCGATCAAGTTAGTGTCCATTCAGGACAAGAAAATGTGCCTGCCGAGGAGATTGTGCACTTTCCCTTTTAATGTATGCATTTGTGGTTGGTTGTAATATGTGTGTCGTTCTAGTCGCTTCTTGCTCTGATTTTAGAGTGTCTTTGTTTTTTCATTTAGAAAATTTCATTTCTGTTACAAATATGCTGATTTTGACAGTATATTGGAAAACACGTTGTTCCTGGTTCTTTCAGAGGAATAAAGTGGAAGAAAGGGTAATTTTGAAATCTGATTTTGAAAGTGTATTTTCATAATTTGAATGAATTCATTGCATGCATTTGAATTTGATCGTGCACTTTCCCTGCTAATTTTGAATTCGTTGCACGAGCAAGTTAGTGTCCATTTGGAATAGGAAAATGTGCCTCGATAGGGCAGGAAGAAGGGTGCTTGCGGAGGAGATCGTGCACTTTCCCTTTTAAAGTATTCATTTGTGGTTGGCTGAAATATGTGTCATTCCAGTCACTTTTTTCTCTACTTTTAGAGTGTCTTTGTGATTTCATTTAGAAAATTTCATTTCTGTTATGAATATGTTGATTTTGATAGTATATTGGAAAACACATTGTTCTTGGTTTTTTCAGAGGAATAAAGTGGAAGAAAGGGTAATTTTGAAATCTTCTTTTGAATGTCTATTGTCATAATTTGAATGAATTTGTTGCATGCATTTGAATTTGATGTGATGTTAACATTCTTCACGTTGCAGGGAAAGGATGAACAAGGAAGTGGCGGGTGTGAAGAAACATCGTTAATGAGATCGAGGCCTGATTTTATTGATTCTTGGAACTAGCCTACTCAATTTCCCAATTTCCTTCAACTTCTGTGAAACAATCGAAAAAATCAAGCCTCGATTATTAGTGACGTTTCTTGGTCTGTTTGAATTTGAATTGTATTTATCCTCTAGAGGCTCATATAAATGTGTTACGAAAGTTGTATGCATTTTCAGATAAGACTTTCATCTCTCCCCCTACTGATTCTCTTTGTCTGCGCTTAGATCTGATGTTACCTTTTCCTCATTTCCATATCTTAATTGTTGAACGTAGTCATTTATATTCATGGGTTTCTTACAGGTTGAAGGTGTTGAAAGTACAATGGTCGAAGTAGAGGCTTCCCCAAACCCTACTGCAAGTGGAATCGCCTATAATATTTTATCTGACCGTCTCCTCAATTGCACATAAATAGGCACTGTAGGAGAGGATGACAGAGGCTAAAAATATTCATTTTCCATTCAGTCTTTGATCATGTAATTATTGAACAATTATGATGGGGAATTACATTTTCTTTGATCATGTAATTATTGATCAATTATTCTATGGAATTACACTACTTTGGTATGTTTGAAGACTACTGTCTTCTGCCAATAGTGGCATTGTCTAATTGTTAAGTTGTATTGGTAATCTTTCCATGAAGGCTCCAATCCCTTTGGGGTTTAGGGGATAAGGTCCCCCGTTTGTGACCTCATAGGTTCATAGCTCTAGGTCAAAAGTGTTTATTGTTAATTTAAAAATGTAAACAACAAGTTCTTGCAGATTTCTTATTTAAAAATTCCTTATTCTAAAGAATGTCAAATGCCATCAAATAATGGTAGTAAATGCCACCTCATGTCTTATTATTTATAAAGTCAAACTTACTTAATCCATGTGTAACATGCACTAGCACTTTCTGCTTTCTTTGCAACTATAACAAAACAATGTATTCAAGTTGAGCTTGTATTTTAAAACTCCTTACTTTCAACATAACACTCCATTCGAATATCTCAGAGATAAGTTTCAAACAAAAATGCACATATTAGTTGCACAATGGAAAACACACTAGTTTCTAAGAAGTAGTTGCAGGATGGGAAAACACAATGGCTTGTGACTCACTTCTCCTATCTTGTTGAATGAGTAGTTTATTTTATGCAAACTATAACAAAACACTATTTTCAACTTTTCCATCCTATTTCTAAAAAAACCCTTTCTATTTGGAATAGAAAAATGCACATATTAGTTGCACAATGGAAAACACACTAGGTTTTGAGAAGTAGTTGTAGGATGGGAAAACATAGTGGCTTCTGAATCACTTCTCCTATATTGTTCAATGAGTGGTTTCTTTAATGCAAATTGTAACAAAACACTATTTTCAACTTTTCCCTACTATTTTAAAAAAACCATTTTTGTTTGGAATAGAAAAATGTACACATTAGTTGCACGATGGAAAACACACTAGGTTCTGAGAAGTAGTTACAAGATGGGAAAACACAGTGACTCACTTCTCCTGTCTTGTTCAATGAGCAGTTTCTTTTATGCAAACTATAACAAAACACTATTTTCAACTTCGCCATCCTATTTTTAAAAAACCCTTTCTATTTGGAACAAAAAAATGCACATATTAGTTGCACCATGGAAAACACACTGGGTTTTGAGAAGTAGTTACAAGATGGGAAAACATAGTGGCTTCTGACTCACTTCTCCTGTCCTATTCAATGGGGGCTTTCTTTTGTGTAAGACTATTACAAAACAATTTTTTCAACTTCACCTTCATATTTTTTTAAAAACCATTACTTTCAGCAAAACACTCCATTTGAATATATCTTCTTTATGTTTCGAACACAAAATATGCATATTAGGTGCATGATGGGAAACACACTAGGTTCTAACAAGTACTTCCATAATGTAGCAAAGGCACAATGGGTTGAGAATCCGCTTCTCTTGTCTTGCTGAATGAGTGGTTTCTTTATGCAAACTATAACAAAACACTATTTTCAACTTCACCTCCCTATTTTTGAAAACCCCTTACTTTTAGAAAAACACCCCATTCGAATATCTGTTCATATATTTGGAACAAAAATGCACATATTATTTGCACGATGGGAAACACACTGGGTTGTGAGAAGTAGTTGCATGATGGGAAACACAGTGGCTTCTGAATCGCTTCTCGTGTGTTTTTCAATGAGCGCTTTCTTTTATGCAGACTGTAATGAAACATTGTTTTCAACTTCACCTTCGTGTTTTATAACAAAACCCTTACTTTCAACAAAACACTCCATTCAAATATCTGCTCATATGTTTCCAACACAAAATGCACATATTAGTTTCATGATGGGAAACACAGTGGGTTCTCAAAAGTAGTTGCATGATGGGAAACACAATGGGTTGCGAATCACTTCTCAAGTCTTGTTCAATTAGTGGTTTCTTTTATGCAAATTGTAGCAAAACACTGTTTTCAACTTCGCCTTCCTATTTTTTAAAAGCCCTTACTTTCAGCAAAACACTCTATTTGAATATCTGTTCATATGTTTCCAACACAAAATGCACATATTAGTTGCACGATGGGATACACACTAGCTTGTGACTCACTTCTCCAGTTCAAGTGGGAGCTTTCCTGTTTGTTTTGTATCCACTACCGCATTACACAAATTCCCTCATCCACCAACCTCGAATGTAGCTATTGGTGTGGCATCTTAAACTTTTATTAGTTGTGCAACCAGACCTTTCACTTTTGACCTATCAGTTGTGTGAGAACACCTTCCATTGTTGTCCTTGTTTTATGAAATTACTATCTTTTAGATTTCAGCTCTCTCCAAACAACATCAAGCTCCTCTTATTTTCATTGTGACAACTTTTTCTTGTGTTTTAATTCCTTATCTAAGGGGTTAATTTTAGTGTTCGCTTGTTTTGCTCCACTTTGAGCATTTCCAGCTATTGTTTTTGCAGTGTGTTTGTGATTAGAGTATACAAATGTTTCTTTTCGCAACCTCATTAGGGAGCTTGTTTTCCTCTTCGGATAAGACTTGCATGGCTCCACCCAACTGATTCTCTTTTTCTGAATTTAGATCTGATGTTTCCTTTTCCTTTTCATCCATTTCTAATTGTATTTGTTCCATGGAATTGCTAACTTCAACAATGCTTTCCTTCCTTCATTTGTTCAACACCACTTATAGCATCATCTCTCTCTTTCTCTACTTGCATAAATTCATATGCAGTGAAAAAAAAGCATGTGCAGTATTTGGAAGGGGAAAATGGAAATGCAGAAGGTGATTAACTCTAAAGGTTTTCTAATGCATGCAAATTTGTGCAAGTAGAGAAAGAGAGGGAGGTGATGCAGAAAGTGGGATTGGACAAATGAAGGAGAGCATTCTTGAAGTTAGCAATTGCATGGAACAAATACAATTGGAAATGGATGAAAAGGAAAAGGCAATATTAGATCTAAGTTCAAAAAAAGACAATCAGTTGGGTGGATGCATGAAAGTCTTATCTAAAGAGGAAGATAAGCTCCTTAATGAGGTTGCGAAAAGAAACATCTGCATACTCTAATCATAAACACACTACAAAAAAATATGTGGAAATGCTTAAAGTGGAGTAGAACAAGCGAACACTAAAATTAACCACTTAGAAAAGAAATTAAAACACAAGAAGAAGCTATCATGGTGAAAAGAAGAGGTGATTAATACTGTTCAAAGAGAGCTACAATCTAAAAGACATGAATTTCATAAAACAAAGACAACAATGGAAGGTGTTCTTGCACAACTGATAGGTCAAAAGTGAAAGGTCTTGTTGCACAATTGATAAAAGTTTAAGATGCCACACCAATAGTTGCATTCGAGGTTGGTGGACGAGGGAATTTGTGTAATGCAGTAGTGGATATAGAACAAACAAGAAAGCTCCCACTTGAAATAGGATATCTACATAGACGAGTAACAATTATCCCTTTAAACAAAATCCAATCCCATACCATTTCCTCCACAACTCAACAATCACTAGCCAAATTGTTGAGCATTGGAAATGCAAGGCTGCCACTATCTCTTGTTGCATATGGAGATGGAATTGAACCACCCATGCCATTTTTATTTCCTAGTGCATGAGTTTGCAACAATTCAGATGCTGCAAAGGGGACGTTTTATCACAAACCATAAACTCTTTAACATACTAAAACATTCAGCTTTACTGAGTCACAACCCACTGTGTTTTCCATCATACAACTATTTTGTGCACTGGTCCTTATCATATGCATTAGAATTTGTATTTTTTCATTATCATGATCTTGCATATTTATCATTTTCATACTGCATGCATGATTGCTTGTGCTTTATCTTAACTCTTGTATCTTGTCTCCATCAATATCATTATCTTTTTATATCTTTTCTTTTGTTGTCACATTCTGAGGAAGCTTGAGGATCTCTACACCTTGTTGTGTACGAAGGAGAGTAAGGAATGGGGCATGAATTTTTCTTATGTGTATGTATCGATTCAGTCTGCCCTATGATGATTACAAAAAGCATAACCAATAACAAAGGGGGAATCGTTCCACTCTATGATAAAAGAAATGATCACTTCATATCCTTTCCATTCCATTCATTTCCATATCCTTTCCTCCCATATCGAAAACATTTCATAAACCATTTATATGCTTTCCTTGCATCACATCAATGCATTGCATTCCTTTCTTCTTTGGATCCACCTAGGTCATTCATATTTCTACGACTTTTTTAGGGGAGAGGTGATGATTTAGCATAGGATAGACCCGAGGGTGCATGTCTTGATCCTTAGCACAAGGGGCTCACACTCCCTAGGTTGACTTATGAGCACATTTTATCCCTTCTATCATGCAACAGAGTGCTGAGGTGGACACTTTGCATTCTATTAGCTCTCTGACCTAGAGTATCATCTATTGTGCCAATCTTATAGTATAGTGCCAGCCAAGGGAGATTTTGAGGGGTAGGGTTCCACCCCCTTCTTATCAAGTTTGCAAGTCAACCTGTACATATGATCCCATAGATAGTCAGGAGGCTAGTGCACAGGATGGGTGAAATCACAATATTGTGTCTCACTTTTTGCCCAAGATGAACATTTACATCAATATTTTTAATTGAATCTTCATCATGTGAGACCTATAGTAGTTATTACTGTTAAGAATTTGAAGATGATGTGAACTAGTGATTTATGGAAATTTATGTGTAGATTATAAATATATGTTTCTTCAAAGTTTTCAAAATAAATCATGAATCTTTCAACATCTCCTTTAATAACTAGTTTTAAATAGAAAATAATAATTTCATAAAGTAACATTTGTTTCATACAACATAAATTTTTTCCTGTAAAGGATTAAATTCTAATTTTTGAAATATAT
>VDFB02211926.1:0-17543 GCA_007258455.2 Sequoia sempervirens
AACTATTAGAAAAGTTGTCATATATTTATAAACATTAAAATTCTTTATTAAGTATATTTATTTTTTAAATAAATACAGATTAAATAATTTTAAAAATATTGTTGGATTAAAAAGATAGAAAAACATAATAAATGGGCACACTTCATTTAAAGTTTTGCTAATATTTAAGTTGTATAGAACCTTAACATTGAGAAGGATTGACCATAACAAATTAAAATTAAAAGTTAAAGAAATGATACTTTGATAATGAGTGGTTGCATATAGGGATACTTATTCCATTGTATCCAAATTTGTTAAAATTTAATAAGGATCATTCTTTCATGATTTGTATCACTTTTTCTAACTATCACATTATTTAATTATTCAATACATTTTCTATAGTTGACATGCAATGTAAATATTTATAAAAATCTTTTAAATCTAATTATTAAAAGGGAAACTACCTCAGCCAATCTCCTTATGATGGATAATATATAAGATAAAACTTATTGTTAAGGAATGTCACAAATTCAATTCATAAATATGAAAACCTTATTGGGTAATGAAGATTATTAAAGAGGGCAATGAAATAGAAAAGAATGGGGTGAGAGTAAAAGGGAGAGAAAACATAGATTTAAAGAAAAAAAATTGGGTATTCAATAATGAATTTGGGAAGGAAACTTAAAAGATAAAGTAGGAATGTAAGGGACAAAGGTAAGGTGGAAAAGGATAAAGGAAAAAAATGGAAAGATGGTACTAGAAATTCTATGTATGTATGTATGTAAAGGAATTTAATGAGGTATGAAAATAAAAAAATGAAAAGAGGGTGATGAATGCTTGAAAGTAAAAAAGGAAGGTTATGGAAAGACTAGAAATTGTAAAAGTGAAGATGAGGGTGGGAGATGAAAATGAAGGATCAAATAGCTATAGAAATAGGGGAGAATATGTTTTATGGATTGAGGGATGGTATAGGGTGGAGAACTATATATTAATTAAAAATAATATAAAATAAAAAATGAAAATTTAACAAAGGACTAATATCACTTATATCATCATAAGATTCAATTTATTTTACAATAAATTAATGCAAGAGAGTTATAACTATCAAGATAGCATGTATTCACAATTTATTCAAATCTATTTACTAAGAATTCAACCTTTAACAAGGTTGGCACTTCCATCACCTAAAATCGATGAAGTTTTTAAAATTACCAATTCTTAGCTTTTTCTCAAAGATTCCATTTTTCATTCAAATAATTTTATGATTAATTAAAAAATAATATTACATAAATAAAAAATAGTCTAAATTGAGGAAACTTACAATAATTCACAAGGCTTAAGGTATAGAGTTTAGGTTGTAAGGTTTTAGGTTTTGAATTCCTTGTTGAAAGTTTAGAATTTAAATTTTGGCTTGAATATTCTAAGCTCCATAATCATAGGCTCATTATCTAATTTGTAACACCTAAATTGAATGTTGTGTCTTCACATTTGAATTGATAATGAACCATGCATATAAATAATTAAATTTTAACATAAAATGAATGGCACTCTATATATAGTAATTAATTGATTTGAAACTTAAAAAATTAAAGTTAACAGACTTAAAGTTGAAATTTTATAGTTGAATTTTTGAATCATAGATCCTAATTGAATATATATAAGCTTATATTGTAAGTACTAATTATTATAATATAATTTAAATTTAATTTTAATAATATATTATTAATTATAAGTTAGAATGTAAAATATTGATGCAAATAAATTACTTCAAAAACATTTATTCAATATAATATATTATAAGAATCTAATATTAAAATCTAATTGAAAATAGCTATAAAAATAAAATATTAAAATATTTTAATTAGTTTTAAAAAATCCTTACAATCAAATTTTATTGAATAGATAAAATCAAATATAAATTTGACGGTATGTTGTGAATTGGATTCTTATGATCTGTAATTTTTTTGTAAGTAAATAATATTTTTTATAATTTTTGAGATACATATTTTATAAAAAATTATTTATACTTATTATTAACATAAAATTTTCAAATTGAATTCTAAAAACATAAATAAACTAGATAAATCTATAATATATCTATATTTTACAAATAATTAACTAATTTTAAACTAATTCAAAATAAGAATAAAATTTAACATTACATAGTTAAACTTTTAAATTAAATTTAAAAGAAAAACCAAAAACTACAGATATATTTAAATCTTTAACAGTGTTACATATTTTATATACTTCGTTTTTTATATTCTCTATATACTTTCGATTGTGTTTCACATTTGTACGATTAAGTGAACATTAATATTTGCTGTCCCTTGACGGGAGGATGGAGGCTACGGAGAGAACAACTTGGGGTGCGGTGGTTGACCCGAATGTTGGTGGCGCTGGCTATTAACCCTGACAGTACAGCACTGAAAGGCCGTTAGCATTTGCAGGTATGAGGGGGTACGGCCATCGGATGCACTGGAGAGGCAGGTATCCGTTTTATGTATGGAGGTATGGCATGGCATCCATCCCTGGTGCATTCCTGGGTTGATAGATAGTGCCTCATCAAGGTGGGTACCGTCTATAGGGGTGACAATTGCACCCACATGGATGCATGGCATGGATGCCTCCCACAGTGTGTTGATTTTCTAGCCATAAAATCTCGTGCAAATTCTGACATTTCGCATTTCATGCTGCTTTTAGTACAATGTATACGAACAAATGAGGAGTAAACGATGCAAGAGTAAAAAATGAAAGAAACTTTTAAAAGGTAAGATTGATATAATTAAATTTTATTAAAAGAATAATATTATAAAAATACTGGAAATGTTAGTTATTAAATTTTAATAAAAATTTAATAATTCCTTATACTAAAATAAATGGCACAATAATTATAATTTCAAATTATATTAATATTTTGAATAAAATTTTATTCAATATTTTAAATTAATTTATTTTTATACTAACATTTATTAAATAATGTACACACAACATTTAAAATAAGATAGATAATAAAAAATATTTAAATTTAATATAAAATAAAAATATTAAAATCTTCTAAAGATTGTTTCTATTAATTTAATTCTAAATATTGAGATTTTAATGTATTTAATATAATGTGATATTATAAGTTTTGATAAACAAAAGTTAATTTTTAAAATTTTAAATTTGAAAGATAATAAATCAAGAAAGAATGTATTTAAGTTCATGTCATAACTAATTAACTCATTTTAATAGTACTGATAATGTAAACACTTGAATAAATATAATAATTTAATATTGATATCTCTTTAGATAATTATATTATGTTAGTCTTTTGATATTTTAAATATTTTAATTTTGATCTTTTTAGATGGTTTTTATTTGAAATATTTTGATACAAATATTTATATCTTTATATAAATCAAAGCTGCATGGTAGCGAAGTCCTCCAAAAAAACCCCATCATGGTTGAAATTACTCTCATAAATCCTCACATTTTTTCCAATTATGTGCTTCCTAAAATTGTGAAGTATGAATTTTTTTCATTTATCTAATTCAATTGCTTCTATTATGAATTGAAGAAAGATAGGGGGTATACCTATAATATTATTTAAAATTAGGAGGAAAACTTATAAGTCCATGTCAATTTTTATAATTGGAGACAAAAATAATTTTTTTACCTTTGATTGAAATGGCCCCATTGGTTTTCATCCAAAGGGTAGAATTGGGCAATTTCTCTTACAAAAGGGTCAACCTCTTGTACAAAATGATAAAAAAAACCTTTTAATTATAACTATAATTTATATGGGTTGTGTGATGATAATTTTATGCATAATATCAAGGATAATGGTTTCTTGATTATGGATAATGATTCAAACAACACTAAAGGTTGGCATAACCTTATCAAATATTTGCAAAGAAAATTCAAAAATTAAAATTAAAGTAACAATACACTCACATGATTTATAAATTGAAACAAATTAAAAACTCTCCCAAAATATTTGCATAGATTCAACAATAACCCAATTTGAACCATGCTTACCCCACATAGTCTTCAAGGGGCCTATAATCTTATGAAAGATTTACCAAAAAAAAATCATAAAAAAAAATAGATAGCATGATTTAACAGATTGAAACGAATTAAAAAAATTCTCATAGAATAACTAAAGAGCTCAGGGCATAACCCATGTTTACAAGTCATAAGAAGGTGAGTCCAAGATTTACAAATTAAAATTAAAATTAAAACAATTTAGATAGCGTGATTAAATAGATCAGAATTAGGGTTAGGTTTCATGTTAAGGTTATTATTAAGATTAAGGTTAGGGTTATAATTAGATATAGAATTAGGGTTAGGGTTATAGTTCAGATTAAGGTTTACTTTACAATTAGAGATAGAATTAGAATTAAGGTTATTATTAGGATTAAGGTTAGGGTTATAATTAGATATATAATTAGGGTTAGGGTTATAGTTCAAATTAAAGTTTACTTTACGATTAGAGATAGAATTAGAATTAGGGTTAGGTTTCACGTCAAGGTTATAATTAGGGTCAGGGTTATAATTAGACGTAAGCTTTATTATATAACTATAAATACATTAATTTAGATTTTTTAATTTTAAGTATATTAAAATAGAAACTTGTAAATTTAGGAAAGTTCTTCCACACTCAATTCTCTAAATTTTAGAAACTTTTTTTTTGAGGTAATAATTTAACATATTCTTTGTATATCTTATCTTTATAAATAATGTTATATAAATTATTTAATTTATATGGTAAATAAGATAGTTTTAAATATATTAGTTTAAAAACTTATTGCCTCCCACCCGCCCGAAGGGACCCACCATGCCCAAATGGACCATCCATATTATGCTGCAAAATCAAAATATTATGTTACAAAATAAAATCAAAATTAAATAAAATATAAAATTATAATATTATTATTTAATATATTAAATTATATTTTAGATGGTATAAATGTTACATATATATTGTATATATATATATATATATATTATAATATTATAATGATGTTAAAATTATATATTAGATATTATATATGTTACATATGTATTATATAGTGTATCTATTATAATATTATAATATGTTGTTAAATTAATAGTATAATATATTAAAAATATATTATTTATTTGAATTTTTTATTAGATTATTTTATATATTTGAATTTAATAGAATGGAAAATATAATAAATAAATATGAGTATAAATAAATAAATATTTATATTTAGTATTAAAAAAAATTCACATAATGTATTATTAAAAAGAATGTTGTAGTAAATATATTGACTTTATGGTTAATCCTATAAATTAACTTGTGAAGAATTTTTATAAATATATATCTATTTTATCTAATGAGTATATTATATGTAATGCTCAGGATTAGATGGTAGTTAAAAAGAGAAAATAGAATAAAATAAGTAAATAAAAATAAACGGCATGAAGTTCAACCATGCTCTATATCGGGTGAAAATTGTGTACCAATTAGATTCAAATAGAAAAATTACTCAAGTTCTCATTGGTATTAATATTTTAGATATATTCCAAACTTAAAGTATACATTTTAAGATAAAAATATTTAATTTTCATTAAATATTAGTAAAATATTTCAAATAAAAACTATTAAAGAAATCAAAATTAAAATATTTAAAATATCAAAATACTAACATAATATAGTTATTTAAATAGATATCAATATTAAATTATTATATTTATTCAAGTGTTTACATTATGAGTACTATTGCAATGAGTTAATTAGTTATGACATGAACTTAAATACATTCTTTCTTGATCTATTATCTTTCAAATTAAAATCTAAAAAATGACTTTTTTTTATCAAAACTTATAATATCAAATTATATTAAATACATCAAAATATCAATATTTAAATTAAATTAATAGAAAGAAGATTTTGATATTTTATTTTATATTAAATTTAAATATTTTAATTTTCTATCTTATTTTAAATGTTGTGTGTACATTTATTTAATAAATGTTAGTATAAAAATAAACAAATTTAAAATATTGAATAAAATTTTATTCAAAATATTAATATAATTTAAAATTATAATTATTTAGTATAATTTATTTTAGTATAAAGAATTATTAAATTTTATTAAAATTTAATAACTAACATTTTAAGTATTTTTATAATATTATTATTTTAATAAAAAATTAATTACATACAAATAAAATGAATATAAATGAATCTTATCAATCTTATCTTTTATGTTTTTTTCATTTTTTACTCTTCCATTGTTTACTCATTTTTTTTTATACATTGTAGTAATGTACTAAAAACCCACGGCAACCTGTAATGCAGAAAATGTCAGAATTTGCAGGAGAGTTTTATGACGAGAAAATCAACGCACTATGGGAGGCATCCATGCCATGCATCCATCTGGGTGCAAATTGTCACCTCTATGAACCCAGTTGCCAATCAAGAAAATATGCATGAATATAGAGAATATTAACAAAGCGGACAGATGAGCATACGAGATCAGCAAACCTACGTGGACTTCAATTGTCCTACAACTTTTACATGTCAATGAGCTTTCATCACATTTTTCTTCTTGTGGACCCCACCAGCATTCTACTGGAATGACGCCATTGAACTGGTTGTCGTACGATCTGGTTGGTTCTAGAATCTATCTCCATTAATACATCTCATATCATTGATGCATACATCTAATATATAGGAAAATCCTAAAATTGGAAATAAGGATAATTTCCAATACCATGTGCTAAAATGATGAAAAAATTTATTGCCCGAATCAAGGAAAAAATAATAAATATATCTACCTTTTTAGCAAGATGAGTTCATGCATTAGTTGATAATCCTACTCGAATTTCTAGTCCACTTATAACTCTCTCTATTCATGATCTTTTCCCAAACTAATATTTTCACACCTTATAAGTGTCAAGGTTGCATTTATCACTTCTATGACACTAAGTGTTACTTACAACTTGCTAAGTACAAATTACAAAGAAAGACACCCGTTTCCATATGGGCACAATTAATACAAATTACAATAATTATAATCATTAAGAATGTAAGGTGGGTGATGCCTAATCCCAACAACACAAATTTTAAAGCTAATTTAAGGGTGGGTTGGGTGCATGATAGATATAAAATATAAACAAAAACCAAATTCTAAAATAAAGATAGATGAATGAAGCAAAAGTATGTAATTAAGGTGACTCAAGCCTAAAAAAAAGATGCAAACCCAAAACTTGTACAAATATACAAACTCTATTTTGATGGAAAACCCTAGAAAGAAGACTAAGTTTGAAGTTGTATAGGATTTGATGGGTTCACAAAAACGTAAAGAAACATAATCTTTTCCTATGGTTAATTTAGGCAAATTACACAAATGCAAATAATTGAGCCTAAATCATTATAGATCATTAAATGATAATAGGTCAGGATTGAAAATTTTGATAATTGCAATATGAGACAGCTATGAAATATAAACTGGCTTTCAAAAACTAATGTATCAATACAAAAAAAACACTTAACAAAAATCTCCAAAAATATGACTTCAATATATTTTATAAATGAGAGTTTATTCATATCACTATTGTTGCACGTAAACTCTTTGTTTTCAAGCTGAAAATAATGTTTCCTTCTATACACCAAAATAGACTAATTCAAGCCCAAAACCAATTCATTCAAATCCTACCTCATTTATGAAAATCTAAACCAGTTATTTCAACCACCTAGTTTTATGCTAAATTAAATAGATTTAGGCTCATTACAACTATTTGGAGGTTATAACAAATAACAAATTCCTCCACATATGTAACAATCTAGAAATATCTAGAATTTACTCATACTAATAATGCCCCTGCATCACAATAACTATTTTAAGAAATTAAATGTAACGGATACTACTATATGGCTCTTAATTGGTAAGTTATCTTTGTTGAAGATTCAAAAATTAGATTAGTATTTTCTTGGGAAATGTGATTTGTCTCTTGCAATAGATGTCTCAAGGCCTTGATTAGTTATTTTCTTGAGATCCAAGGTCCCCATGAGCCAATTCCATGAGTATGGATTAGTGGGACTTTGAGTTTGGATTCAACCCTTCATAAATATTTTTTTTTTTCTTGATTTTGCTTGATAGGTCCTTGTCTTCTTTGCTCTTTCATTATCTCTAAGGGCTATTAATACCTACAAATACTCATAAAGAATTGTCATTATATCACAAGAAGAATTGTTCCCCTAAGTTAATTTCTAGAATTTGTACAAAAGATCAAAGATAGTAAATGGGAATGTTAAAATGAATACTTGCAGATTTGTTACTCATTTTAATGCGGCAAATACAAATGTTTTTACTATTAATAAATATTTAATTTATTTTAAAAAATTTAAAAAGAAAGTGCTGTAAAAAACTCAACTCAACCCTACTATTATAGTTGATATGCTAATTTCACCATTACTATATACCTATATTATAGCTCTAAATTATAATAATAAAAGAGCACCAATGTTTGCAAGCGTCCCAAAGCCACATGACCACAACCAGTGGAGGCAGCGTGCTTATATCTTAAGCCTAAAGAGTTAGTGTTTTAGACTTTCAATTTCATTTTCCAGCTTTCCATGCCTTGGCCGGCTTTCATCACTTTTCTTCTTGTTGACAATAGTATTGGTGGCTTCTTGAAGATCTATCTCAATTACTCCATTCTACATTTAATTTCTGAAACTCGGTTAAAATCCATGAACACATAAACAACAAAAGTAAATCATCTTTTTGAGACATACAAATTAATTCTCACCATTTGTTCTTTTTTCCTTTGTTTGCTTGATCTTTGCTACCTGTTATATTGTTTTCCTATCACTAATATACATCAAACAAGCATTGTTTATGTACATCAATGATTTTTTTTACACTGGAGAGAATCATAAACTTGATTTTTTGTATGTCTTCAAATTTTGAAGTTTTAGTAATTATAAATATTTGATATTAGATTCAGTTTTAAATTTCATTTATCAAGTTTTTAGTAGAGTGTTTAAATTATTAAGATCAAGTAGATTTATTTGTTAAGTTTTAATCTCCCTTGCTTTCATTTATGTATGTCTATTTTGTGTGTTAGCTTTAATCTATCTTAATTATTTCATCATCCTTGGCTCATTATATATCTAAGTTTTTGTCATGCCTTAAATTTTATTATTTTTTATTATTAAGTTTTTCTTATATATTTGTAGGATGTGTTTATTTTCACTATTCTTTTAGAGAACATGATGTTTAAACATCTATCCTTAGGGTAGAGTTTTGAAATTTTGAATTTTAGATCAAATTGCATTATTTTTTCATATTATTTCCAAATTTTGTTGCTCCTTACATATTTGATGCTTTATATAAAGTGCAACACTTTATTTGTCAATTATCAATCCAAGGGTCTATGGTTTTATGTTTTTCATTACTATATCTTCATCATGGATTCTCATAAAACATTGTCTTTGGCTTAAACTATTATGGGGATTCAATCTAACCCTTATTGCGGGCTTAAATAATGCATTTTTACGTCTATGAAAGTAGACATCTCTTGTGGTAGGATCAAACAATCTGATAAGCATTCACAACCTCCTGTCAGCCAACAAAAGTAGATGGGTGACTCTTCTTTTCCGTTTCCTTACACCAACCATCTAGTATGAATGCTCAAGCCTACTGCAAATACCACAAAGAAGGAAGCATCAAGCTTGATGTGGGGAATAGCTGGTTTTGAATACATTGGCACAATTCATTTGCCTCCCAAAAGTACTTTTGTTCTTGCATTTGACAACACCATTGCTAAGGTATAAACCATTTAAATTGATGATGAATGCCATTCTTAGTGCAATAATATTGAAATTCTTGGTTCATATACTCCCCATTATCTGTGAGAAGATGTTGAATGAAGAACCAAATTTCTTATCCACAAACACCCTTTAAAATGTCCTGAAAATGGCAAAGACATCACTCTTGTACATAAGAAAGTACACCCATATTCACTGAGGATAATCATCAATGAATGTAAGCACATACTTGGCTCCTGAAAATGAAGGAGCGGGATAAGACATAAAATCACTATGTACAAACTCTAGTAAGGTAGAGGTATGGTGGGCCTTTCCCTTGGGGAAGAGCTCTTGATGTTGCTTTCCAAGAACACAAGCTCAACAAACACCCTATTTGCATGAAACCTTTGACAGACCAAGTACCATCTCCTATGTACTTAACTATGTAGATGCCTATAATTGGCATGACCAAAACATTCATGCCAAAGTCTACTCAAGGAATCTTGGGCAATTTGTGATGAACCACTAGATGAATCAAAAGCATGGAACCTATACAATCTAGAATCATGATTAACTCTCCTTGAAATAAAAACTATCTTTGGATGGTGAAGATCATGAATGACAACATCATTGGGTGAAAATTCAATAGTCTTACACACCAATGTGAGAAATATAGTATATAAAGAGTAGATTAGTAGAAATGTTAGGAACAAGGAGAACATCCTCAATGTGACCATTGATCATTTGAGCAATTTATGAAGAGTTACACACTATAATATGAGAAGAACTACTTTTTGAAAGAGACTCAAGTAAATAAAATGAATGAGTCATATGATGTGATGATCCATAGTCTATAATCCGGTTATTGTGGTAAAGATGAAACTGTGTTGGACTTGTGCATAATCCTTTCCCTATTGGAAGTAGACTTAGAGAGGTAAAATATTGTGTTGTTGCATGACCTCCTCTAGAATGCATCTTGCCCCTTTCAACATTTGGTAATTGTATCACTCCTAACCACAAAAATTGCAAGGGTTTTCTTATTTCTTCTTTTCCTTAGAGGAATACTCACTAGGCTTAGAAGATTTGTCATTTTAGGTGTTGATTGATGTTTCTAATCTAACTTCTACATGCACTTAGAGGAAATATCACTATTATATGTGGATTTTTTCTTCAACATCTTTGTCTTCTTACCTTTTCCCTTAGGTGACTAGGAAACCAATGCACGAGTCTTGGAATTGGAAAGTGACTCTAATTATGCCAACTAGCTTGCTCTTACGTCAAGTGGTCACAAAAGACCTTGAAATGAAGGAAATGTGAAGGTATCTCCCAATGCACCTATAATGGAGTAGAAGGTAGAAGAGAACACTTGAAAGGTTCTTCAAAGCTTAGACATGATAAAAAAATGCATGCCTTGTCATCATTGTACTTCCCACAATGTTATACAAGTGAACTTAGTGACTTGAACTATACCCAAAAATCCTCAATTGAGGGAAATTAATTAGGTGTCAATGTAGTCAACTTTGCCTCAATATGTAATGCCCAAAACTCAATGACTATACCAAAATGCTCCTTGTACTTATCTCATATCTAGTTAGGAGTCTTACAAGGCTCTATATGAAACAATAAGTTGTCTAAATCATGAAGTGTAATAATAACCATAGTTTCATCCATCTTGTTTATGTAGGAAAATCTCTCATATTCTTGCGTAAACTAGGGTGTTATATCATCCAAGGTATACCATAATCCCTTAGACATGAGTAATCTAGTTATTCGAGGTTTCCAAGTGTGATAATTTTGTAGTGTATGAATACTTGACTTCTTTTGACTTAGTGTCAATGACTAAGTGATATCCATTTTGCCAAATTTGCCCAAGACTTGAATCTAATCTTGTCCTTTTAATTGTTAGGCTGATAGACTACATGAATAATTGACCTACTTCAACTTAGTGTTAAGGGCTAAAGGTTATCTACTCTATTGAATCTACTCCAATTTAAATAATTGATGATACAATTATTCTCTTTCAACTTACTATTAAAGATTGAATATATAAATAATTAACCTCTAATTTCAACGATAAATATCCACTCTACTAATTCATTCAAATTCAAATAATGAGAAAAATAATCTCTCTCTAACATGATACCAAAAATCTAAAAAATAGTTCCATTAAATACACCAAAGAACCTCATTCCTTATAATACCAAACCGCTGCATAAAACATTCTCCCCAACATACTATCATCAACACTGGTAAGAATCGCTGAACAGAACCAAATTCGCAAGTTGTTCGAGAAGAAAATAGTGGTCCCAATCGGGAAAGTAGTATCTGGAATTCAAAGCATTCGGCGCTAAAAATATTGTGCACCGACTGCGATCCACAGGGCGACTGCTTATCCACGGCCCAACTTCTGATTTCAAAATTTCTGTCTTACTCACTGACTTTTCGCGTCATTCAAAAGTTATTGTGGTGTAAGACAGCAAGAAGTTCCCGACATTCCTGTCTTTGAACAGAGACTAAATGTGACGCCGACCATGTCTGTCAAAGATGACGGTTTATGATCATTGATGGTTGAGCCAGACGCACAAGTTGCAATAAGCTGTTGGGCATAGTCAGGCCTGAAAAATTGTCCGTGTATAGCGTGCTTGGTTAATTTTGGTTGTATTCCATAGATTAAATTGAACAGAGGTCGGTAGAACTTAGAAGTTACATCTGTTTATAAATATATCAAGTTACTTCAGGTTATACTTCGCATGTTTTAACAATTTACAGACTGGATTTTTTATTTTACAGATGATTTGCCTGAAATTCGAAGCCTGAGCTCAATTCTGGAGTAGAAAAAGAATATGGAGCACTTTGACCCTTTATTTGTATTTAGTGCTGTTTTGGAGAGCACATCATATAAAAATGGCAAGTGGAATACATATTTTCTTTCTCTTTCCCACGGTTTCATACTGACAGATAGGAATACCTCCAATCAATATGAATTCATCAGACATCTTAGTCAACTAAGATTGATTTTAAGATATTATATATTCATCTATATCACCATGAGTGCATTACTTTAATTTGGTGTCAAGTGAATCAATGGCATCAGCATTCCTGCTATGGCCTTCTACTGTTTCATCGAGCAGCTTGTTGCTCATCTCTTTTTCTGTAATGGGAATGCTATATCCCATGTATCTCTTTGCTCAGGCTGATGAAGCCCTAGATTTACAAGGCCTTTTATCATTCAAGAAATCCATATCCAGAGACCCCATGAATGCTCTGTTTGACTGGAACAACAAAGCCCATCACTGCAATTGGTCTGGCATAGCCTGTGATTCGCTGAACAACGTTGTTTCCATCACATTCCTCAACAAGGAGCTGGAAGGAGTCATTTCCCCTGCCATTGCAAATATCTCAAATCTGAATTCTCTGGACTTGGATACAAATTCCCTTCATGGCACCATTCCTCCTCAGCTTGCAGACTGCTCACAGCTAGCATATCTTGTTCTCTTCGGCAATAATCTCACAGGAAGCATTCCTTCAAGCTTGGGGAAATTATCTGGTCTGGAGTATTTGGACTTGGGCAACAATTATTTGGAAGGCAGCTTAGCTGACACCATCGTCAACTGCACCAGTTTACAAGTTGTCATTTTATCTGTCAACAATCTCACAGGTGAACTTCCTTCCGCTGTTGGAAATTTGGTTAATCTGCAGTATTTCATTGTTTATAAAAACTATTTCAGTGGTAGCATACCTCCTTCCCTAGCTAAATGCACTGGTTTAAATGTCTTAGATCTAAGTGAAAACCGTCTGCAAGGTTATATCCCTCCTCAGCTAGGGGACCTGCACAGCCTGCAGATTTTACAGTTGTTTAATAACAACTTAACCGGAACTATTCCATCCACTCTCAGCTCCTGCAGAAATCTTACTTCTATAACATTGCATAAAAACAAGCTCACGGGTACGATTCCCCTGGAGTTAGGAAAGCTTTCTAAATTGCAAGAGTTGCTTCTGTATCTAAACAGTTTGTCTGGAACTATTCCAGTAACTCTATCCAAATGTAAATCTTTGGTTAGGCTTGAGCTATCCAACAACAATTTAACTGGCAGCATACCATACCAGCTTGGATCTCTACCTTCCTTAGAAATCTTATACCTGTTCAGTAACAGGCTCACCGGAGAAATTCCACCCAGTCTGAGTAAATGTTCCAATCTGACTCTACTAGCGCTATATAGCAATAATCTCACAGGACCCATTCCAGAAAATTTTGGGGTTCTCTCCAAGTTGCAAGTGCTGAACATCCATGAAAACCAGCTTTCGGACCCCATTCCTTTCACTCTTTTCAATTGCTCCATGCTTAGAAATATCTCTGCCAATGATAATCTGTTCACAGGAAAAATTCCTTCAGAAATTGGCAAACTGAGCAAGCTTAACTTTTTATCGCTTTCTCTTAATCGTCTGTGGGGGGAGATCCCAAAGTCTTTGTACAACTGCTCGTTGCTTCAAACCCTTGACCTTTCCCATAATAATTTCAGCGGTTCTCTTCGAGGAATTAGCAAGCTGAAAAACCTGAAAATATTACAAATAACAGATAATTCTTTCAATGGGCCTGTTCCAGTCGAGCTTGGAAATCTTTCAAGCTTGTTTAGCCTTAATCTAGGCACAAACCGTTTCAGTGGAAGAATTCCCCCTGCTTTAGGCTCTCTGTCTCACCTTCAGGGGCTCTACCTTGATAGAAACCTTCTGAATGGTACAATTCCACAGGAGATATCCGGTTGCCGACAGCTTGCAGAACTGTACCTTCAAACCAACCGACTGACTGGTGGCATTCCAGATGCAATCTCCAATCTGCCATGGCTCACTTGGCTGGACTTGTCAGACAACATGTTAAGTGGTCCAATCCCATCGGGTCTCGGAATGTCCACAAGGCTTCAGTATCTGGACATTTCTCGAAACAAGCTTACTGGGTCCATTCCCAGCTCTGTGGCAAGCTTGAGAGGATTGCAGTTAAAATTTAACTTGTCCAGCAATAGATTGACTGGTTCAATTCCTGCGGGGCTGGGAGGACTAGAAATGGTGCAATTTATAGATCTGTCAAACAATAAGCTATCAGGAACAATTCCTGCTGCGCTTGGGGGATGCAGCAACCTTCAAGGACTCGACTTGTCTAGCAACAATCTGCAAGGTAAAATACCTGTTACTCTTTCTCGCTTGGAAAACTTGGAGCAACTTCTGAATCTGTCAAATAATAGACTTGAAGGAGAGATCCCAGCTGAATTAGGCAGCTTGAAAATGTTAACAAGTTTGGATCTTTCTTCCAACTTGCTTAACGGAAGTGTGCCATCTCAGCTGGGGAATTTGTCAAAGTTGGCATATCTGAATCTTTCCCACAATCAACTTGAAGGCCCTGTTCCTCATGTGGGTATACTGAAAAAATTCAATGCATCCAGCTTTGAGGACAATTTTAAGCTTTGTGGTCTGAATGATCAGAGCCCTTGCCCTGCTGGGCTGCATTCTCGGAAACAAAACACAAAGCGTACTGTACTACTGGTCGCTTTAATAACTGCCGTTACAGTCATTTTCTGCTCACTCCTCTGTCTGGCATTCATTGCCTACCATTGGAGAAGAAAGAAGAACAAACCAGCTGAGCTTCCTCTGTTGAATGTTCCTTCAGATCCTCAGCGGTTTACCAGAACAGATTTGCGGAATGCTACTGGCAACTTCAATTCAGACAACATCATTGGAAGCAGCAGCATCAGCACAGTCTACAAGGGCGTTCTCAGCAATGGTAGAATAGTGGCTGTGAAAGTCCTGAAGATTGAAAACCCCAAAGAAGTAGACCGCTGTTTCAACACAGAGCTGCATACGTTATCTCACATCAGACACAGAAATCTGGTAAAGATTCTGGGGTATGCTTGGGATAACAGCTTAAGGGCTCTGGTACTAGAATATCTCCCAAACGGCAATCTGGATGCAGCCGTACATAACAGAGAACAGAGCAGGAGTTTGAGTTTATCCAAAAGGCTTGAAATCACCCTATCCATTGCTCAGGCATTGGTATATTTGCACGAGGAATACGGTTTCCCCATTGTCCATTGTGATCTGAAGCCTGCAAACATTCTTCTGGATGAAGATCTTGAAGCCCATGTGAGCGATTTTGGTACTGCAAGAATGCTTGGGATCCATCTCCAGCAAGATAGCAGAGGATCATCTTCTTCAGCTTTTCAGGGAACTATTGGGTACTTTGCACCAGGTAAGAAAACATGCATTTTAATCTATAATCTATCTACCCATCCTATTGAAGTATGTTATAGTAAAATTTATTCTTTGGTGTTTCTGCAGAGTTTGCATATATGGCGCGTGTGACTCCAAAAGCAGATGTTTTCAGCTTCGGCATAGTTTTGATGGAGTTGTTGACGAGCAGAAGACCAACCAGCTCAAATTTGTTGTCTGAGGGTGGTGAAGGGATAAGTTTGCAACAGTGGATTGAAAATGGTGTAATGGCCAGCGGCGATGTATCTGAACTGGTCGATACATCTCTAATGGAGGAGATTTCCAACGAAAAACAAGAAGAAAAAGTGCAGAATTTATTTAAGATATCTTTACTGTGTACGAAAGCAATACCAGATGAACGCCCAACAATGAGTCAAGTACTGACGGCGCTCCTGCATATTAAAGAGGATCGAATGGAAGCAATGGAGAACTATAACGTTCTGGGAGTCAGCCGTCCTTCCAATGAGGTAGAAGCAGAAAGTGATGGATAAGATAGGTAACAAAAGTTGTTACTTTCACTTATTATTGGATGGGTCGGCAAATTTTCCACGTAAACCCCTTGGAAGGGTACATGTACCTTTATAAGACATGTCCAATGATATTATTACCTAGGTGCAGTGATTTCAAACAAATTTGTTTGGTTTGTTGGCAAAATATCTAGGCCTAGATGTTGAAATATGTTATAGTCAGATGTTGACTTTTAATTTAAAGAATCACAAACATTATTCACACTACCATTTTAAAGAATGCTTTTAAGATATAGTGAATAGTTTCCATAGAAAATAGTTTGGGCAAGTGAAGCCACTCATGCTATCATGGGGTTGCATATTCATTTTGTAAACATTTAAAGTTGAATCAATAGTGAAGTCAGATTCATAATTGTTGGATTAGTAGTGAAGTGAATGTAATTGGTGAGGTGAACCTTACGAGGATATATCTCAATATTGTGTAGTATTATAATTTATCATTTTGTAATGATTGTTAAGAGTATTGATTGATCTTGTAGAAGTGAAATATAATTTTTGAAGTGGCTCATAATTGTTGGACTATTAGTGAAGTCAATATAATTGATAAGGTGAGCCTCACGAAGATAGATCTCAACCTTCTGTAGTGTTATGACTTATCATTCTATAATGATGATTGTTAAGAAAGAGTATTGGTTGATTTGTAGCTAATATAAGATGGTTATATAGCATCCTAGTTATACTTTCAGCATCTATAAAATAGTTTTCTAAGAATTTGTATCATTTCCATAAACGAGAAGTTGATATGGAAGTAATCAAGTGGAATGGATTAGATTTATGATATGTTAAGAATTAGTGTTTAAAACTTCTCATTTTTCAAAGGGTAAAAGTATGTTTGATTAACAATTTTAAAATTAGATAAGTGTTGTGTACATGGAAAAGTGACCATGCAATCAAACTAACTAAATTAACTCATTTACCTACAATTAGATGTAATGCATAGATTAAGCAAAGGATTAGCAAATGTAAATGAAAGCAAACAAAGCTCTCATCAAACTAGCTTTTGTTGC
>VDFB02211926.1:18344-81562 GCA_007258455.2 Sequoia sempervirens
GGATGTAGGGAGAGGGGGGAAGGTGGGAGAGAGGGAGAGGTAGGGTGAGATAGATTGAGATAAATGTAGGTAGAGAGGCAAAGTGTGAGTGGAGATAGACAAAAGTATAGAGGGAAGGTGAGAGAGAGGGAGAGAGAGATGTATAAATTGCTCTTAGCTCCTTGTAATTTTATTATAATAAATATAATATTTAAAAATCCCTTGCAAGAATCTATCAAATAATTTTTATATAATATATATTATTAAATATATAATATTATATTTATATAATATAACATATAATATTTTTATTAAATATAAATTATATTAATATTAATATTAATATTAATATTATAGCAATGTTAACTTTAAATCTATAATGATATTTATATACACTAATATTTCTAATTAAAAGAAACATATATATGTTTTACTTCAAAATTGCTTTGGGATTTGGCTTGGGGGTGTCCAACCCAAAAATTCAACATCCCCAACGTGTTTACAGGGGTTGTGAGAGTTTTTTGGAATTCACCCTTTGTGTTGATGACTTTTTTTCATCTAATTTTGATAAAATGAAAAGAGAGTTTATTCAAAAAATTGTCAACATTCTACCAATATAGGATATCCTTTATTTTAAATTTAATAGATTATTATTATTGATTTTCTACATGCACTATGTGTAAAGTCTTAATTGATAGGTTGATTAAGAAACACCTCTAACTTTTAAATGGTTATACATTTTTGAATCTGAAAGATGTGTCACACACTTTGCTTCACAAACTATAGTTAAAAAAAAATGAATTTCATAAATTTTATAGCAAGTAGGGTGTCCGGAGAATTCATAACTAATTATTTACTTGCAAAAGAATTACAAAAAATAATGTGTCACAACTGGGCATGTGTCCTCTATTTATATTGAAATATTTGAAAAAATTATTTATTTTTCTCATCATTAGGTTGGCTAGACATTTACGCCTACTTTTTTTTTTCAAATTTTAATGTACTACTGCATTGAAATTTTAAATTTTCACCAAATCAAATTACTCTTTTTTTTCTTCCGAAAAAAACCTAGTAGCTTACAAACTACATTCAATTTTCTACAAATTCTATTCCTACATATTTTTAAAATTATGTTAATAGCCTATTCAAATTTTTATGTGAAGTTGATTAAGTTTGTTTTTCTATATTTTCATTACCTCTTAAGGGCCTTGTTTGGCCCATCATGATCTTACATTGACCCATGTGATAAATATGAATATTATAAATGTATGATGGACAAAACTTAATCCTAGCAACATAAACCCTAAATCCAATTTAAGGATGGGTACAGTGCATGATAGATAGGGAGCATAAATACACACCAACACTAAAAGAAAGATATATCAATGAAGCACACGTATGTAATTAAAATTCCTCAAGTCTAAAAATAAGATGAAAACTCAAAAACTACTTATATCTAAAAACAGTATAATTTTATGAAAAGCTTTAGAAAGAAGACTAAGTTGTATAGGATAACATGGGTTCACTAAAAGTGTGAAGGGAAAAAATCTTTCCTCGTGGCTAACTTAGGATAATTATGAAAATGAAATAATTGAGCATAAATCATCATATATTAAATGATGATAGGTTAGGATGATAAATTGTAATAACTATTTTAGGAAAGTAAATACATTGCATACATTTAAATTTTCTTTGGAAATGTGATCTCTCTGTAGTATATGTCTTAATTCTTATGCTTGATTGTGTTTTTTTATGAGATAAAGTCCCTAGGTTTGTGCAAGGTCCATAGTTTTGGATTAGTCTTTTGAGTTTGGACTCAAATTTTCATAAAGTATATTTTCTCTATGATTTTCTTGATAGATATTTGTCTTTTTTGCTCTCTTATGATCATTGAGGGCTATAAAATCTATTAATTAGAAAGGTTTGTCATTATGTGGCAAGAAGATTTGTTCTATTATGCCAATCCATAAATTTATACAAAATTTTAGAGATAGCAGATGAGTGTTCTAGAATGAATATATGTAGATTTGTTACTCTTTTGAATGCCTAGATAGCATGAAATAAGATTCATTAATAATGAGAGATAATATGTATGTAATTTTAAATATCTCTAAATACTAGCACATAATATCAAATTTTACAAAAGGTTTACATTGTTAACTCAAGGTGGAGATTTAAAGAGACTTACATAACTAAGATTTTAAGAAAAAGAGTCAAATTTATAATGGTGAAATCAACCCTAGAACTATCTTTCTAAAAACAAAATAATAATTTAAATAAAATAACATAAATATACTAATTTTACTATTACATTTGTGATCGTGGCATGTGAAATAAGGGGACAAGATGGGTTGCACTCTAACGATGAGATAACCAATCAATTTTTTAGATAATAATACTGGAGGCACCAACTGCTTCCAACATCTCTCAACCTATACACTCACAACCAAGTGGAGGGTAATTTTCTTAGCTTATCTTTGCCTAAGGATCTCCATGTTCAAATGGAATTCAATACATTTTCAACTTCCACACCTTGTTAATAGACTTGCATCACATTTTTCTTCTTTTGGATCACAATAAATTTCCACTAGAATGATGCCATTGACTTGGTTATGGAATCTATCTCCATTAATCCCTATTAAAATGTAAATTCTCAGTCTCAGTCAAAATACATGGCCCCATAAATATTCAATATTAACACAAAAAGTTGGCACAAATCAAAGGCTATAGGAAAGTTTGGCTGGAGGGTGATTTTTTAAATATCATTAATAATTTGAAAAGTTGTGTTCCCCGTTCTTAGACTATTGAGTCTTTGATAAGGCATGCTATTGATATTCTGAAATCGTTTGATGATTATTACATCTCTCACATTTTGAGAGAGGGTAATGGGCTTGCAGACATCTTCGCAAATATTGGAGTTAGAGAGGTTAGGGAATGGGGTTTGAATGACCCTCTCCCTATAGAAGCAATAACTACTATTAACTATGATGGACAATTTTAATTTTCTTAAGTTTCCATTATGGTTGGTGTTGTGCATGTCTTTCTTCACGTGGTCAATTATTATGAGAAAGGATGGTAAGCCATATTTGAATCAAGCGAATGGTACAAAGGTTGGGCACCGTGGGGAACAAAACTCTATGTTCTTAATTCTCCTCTGCCCCATTTTAGTTCTCACATGGATTTTGGGTGCTCCTAGCATTGTCTTCCAAAGTTTTCCTTTCACTGAGTTTAGAGATCTCAAGCCGTTACCTTCTTCTATCTTTGTCGACATGGGTGGAGATAGAAATTGAGTTGAACCCTTCTCGTGCAAAGTTGTCAAGAAGAAGAAGGAGGTTTGGTAGGTGTTGGACAAAGGAGGGTTAACTCCTTACCTGGAGAAATTACATGGCAATAATCCTCAAGTTATGACACTATTTTCTAAAGGATGGAATGATAGGGTGTTGAAGCTATATGGGACGAATTTTAATGTCAATGAAGAATTTATAGCTAAGATTACTGGATTTTCCATGGATGGTATGAAAGTTTTCAGAGATAAAAAGGAGTCCCAGGCCACTATGCAAATATTCTTCAAGGGAGATGAAGCCAAGGATTTGAGGACTGCGAGAAGTGGAGGCTACCAGAGAAGCTCTCTTAAGGTGTTGTGGGGAGATGTTGTAGAAGAGCTAATGTGTTTAATCACCTTGGAAGGACACTTCTCAGTGGTAAATGCATACCACTTCATCTTTCTCAATCACTTCCAACATAAGAAAAGGATCTCCTTTTCATATTACCTCCTGATGTTTATAGATTCGGGTCTTAAGGATCATAAGAAAAACCCTAAAAATCTTGTTTTGCATGTGGGGTTAATTCTTCTTATTTATGATTATGCCAAGTCCTTTGAGGTGGATAAGCCATTTGTAACCCCAAAGGGTAAATAGCCTAAGCCCGCGAAGGAGTATGAGACTGCCTCTGAAGAGGAACCAATAAACAACAAAGTGAAGAAAAGGAAACTTATTTTGGAAAAATATTTAGATGAGGAGGAGGATGTGGACATTGTGTTGGATTCACTTGCTTCTTTGTAGGCGGGTCCTCATTCCCTTGTTGTGGAAAAGTTGAAAAAAGGGGAGCTATGTGACTTGTAGCAATGAGGTGGCTACTGATTTTCCAAGTAGGGGTGTGAAGGAGAATAATGATTTGTATGGTGAGGCTTCTTCGCTACCCCTGTTACTAAGAAGAAGGAGCTGGAGGAGGGAAGCAGTAAGAGACGGGTTCTGAGGACAGTGAATCAATTATTGGGAGGGACTTTCCTCTCACTTTCACGGGTAGTCTCGATACTAATGACTCTAAGTGTTAAGCCAGATTTACAACAAAAAATTAAGGCTAGGGTTGCTGGTGTTGCTGTGGAAACCCAGGATGTGGAATTGGAGAGGCTGAAGAAGAGAAAGGTTGTGGCAAAGGAGATAGCGAGCCCCATCTGCAAAATCAAGACTTTGGTTACTTCTGGGAAAGGTAAGGAAATATCTACTAGTCAGGATAGGGTTAGCTCCTCTGAGGAGGATGATGCTTTGGGGAAGGGGTTTTTTAATATTGTCAGAGAAGAATTGTTTGATGTGCTGGGAACTACTCGCGAAGGTTCCATTGTTCTTTTCAAATTGTTTAAATGGTTTTTCCATGAACTCTATAAAACTAATGTCAAAGTTAGGGGTGTGGTGAGTAAGTGATAGAACGAGGGTTGGATTGAGAAAACTCAATCTCACTGCTTTGAGTCCTTGTTTTGAGAACTCCTAAGGTGTTATTTCTTTCACCCTACAACCTATAGGTCCCCTGCCTTTTAAGGAACCCCTGGTTTACTTTAACAACCCTGCTATCATTACAAATTTTCTGCTGCTAAACGGTTCTTGATGCTCTTTTTCCAGTTTGTTGTCACCAATTAGTTCTTGGTGCTTTTCCTTCACATTTCACCATCTAGCCCTTAACTCACCTAAAGACTAGCCAACTCCAAATGCTTTCCCACCTGTTACAGGAGTGTGTGACACCTTCCCAGGTTTTCAAAGTTATCTTTTCTAGGTGTTAGAACAAACACCAAGCTCCAATTCTTCATCGTTTTCTTAAAACTTTGTTTTAGATTTTGGGCAGGGCTACAAGCCTTGAGCCCCCTTTTAGTCCTCCTTGCACAAGAAAATTGTTTAGAACTTCCTTCCTTAAACTAGTTGGGACAAATCCCCTTCTGGCACATTGGCTCAAATTCCAAAAGCTAAAAGATTTTTTAAGTTTGGGTCTCTCTTTGTCCATACATAGGCAGAACACAAATTTCACAAGAAACTAGGGTTTCTTTATCATTTCTTGGTCTGTTTTGCTTTACAAGCCTCCTCATGTTAAATCACAGGTTCTATCTTCTTGCCCAACCTTTGTGAAGGTTCCTGCATCCATCCACACTCATTTTATATTAATTACCACACACCCCTGCCACATTAGGGTCTGAATTTGACTGTTCTTTCCTTGCCGGGCCTTCAAGCTCGCCTAGGAACAGTCACTAGCTTGCTTCCTAAATCTTTATTAATCCCTAAGCCTACATTATTTACAAGAATGGAGTTTAGTTTTGTCTCCAAAAAACCCATACTTCTTGGTACGGGCAGAAGACTAACTAAAACTCCATTTTTCTGCGCATAACCAGACAAAACAACAACTAACACAACACAAAATTTACAAAAAGAAAGTTGAAAATGATGAAATCACAAGCTATTAAACCAAACTAATACTACAAAGAGCTTCAGTACGTGCTATTCCATGTAAACAAAATATTTATTTAATCCATATGACTGCTGCACCAAAACAAATAACAGAAAATTGTGTATTCCACGCCAAAAGTCACTGTTTTCTATTATTCACCACAAAACTGATTTTTTCTTTTATTCTCCAGAAAATTCCATCATCAAAAGACCACCAATCTGCTCAAAATGTCGGGCTCCTTCTCCCCAAACCGAAAAAAAAATAGTTAGGTTTAAAACTCGAGCTCAAAAGTGGCCAAAAATCACACGTTTGAAAACACACCGTGTTTTCGAATTTCAGCCAAAACTTAAGGTAACGCCTACAAACTGATTCCTAATTTATTCAAAAGTAAACCTAAGCTTCAAGAAGGTCCCCTTACACCTTATCAATGGTGTATGAGACCACTACAAAACAAAGCAAAAATATTAAGAGCAAAACATTAAAAATACGCTTGTATTCAATAGGTGCTCCTGCACCAGTAAGGTTGAGGAGACCTCTATCCAAAATTAGATAGATGAATTGTTTGTTTCCTTAAACACTGTGGTGGAGGAAACTCTTAAGATGAAACAAAATATGGAAGGTAGAATCCTCACCCTTGAGGATCAAATGGAGAAAATTAGGGCTACTATGATGAGGGGTGGGGAGGTGTCTAAATCTGTTAGTAAATTTGATTCCACTGGTGTGATTCCTCCTATGATTAGTGCTAAGAAGCATAAAGAAAGTGCTCATGCTGAAGAGATCAGTGTTGTTGGTAAGTTGTTGGAGGAGGAGGTTGTTGTTGAGAAGGGAGGGGAGAAGGGTATTGTTTTGATTACTGAGGTGAATACAGATGGTTCTAGGGCTAGGACTAGAAACAAGACTAAAGATTAGGTTGGGGCTTCTAGAAAAGAAATGCTTGATGTTTTGGATAAAGCTCAAAAGGTTGTGGAAAGCAATGTGGAGGCGACAGATATTGTGAAAAACATGTAGTGTTGTTGGTTGGGGTCCTCCTTTTTAGATGAATTTTTGTTGTTGGGTCACTATTGTTGGGCTGATATATGCTTAGTGTTATTTTCTTAAGTTTTAGCTACTTTCTTTTGTAAAGGGTTTCAGGCCCCTTCAAAACCCATATTTTACCTCTAATCAAAAACCCAAAAAGTATTTAATTTTTTCCTATTCTCTCCTATGGCCAAATTTCTTACAATAGAAGAAAATTGCTATATTTATCTATTTTCATTTCTATATTTTATGTCATTTTGTATGAATTTTTTTAAGGTATATTTATAGCATACAATTTGAGTTTTTGATACATGTATTAATCATAATCTTGAACCTAACATTGTGATCTATACAAATATATGGTCCATATAGTTATCAATCAATTCTTAGGTGGTTTGTCACACACTGACCTTCTTAGATTGGAATACAATCATGATTTTATACTTTTAAATAGATTGTGGGTTGATATTGTCCCATAGACTAGAACATGAGGATGTAATGTCTTCAATTTCTAACATTTAATTTAATTTTGTAAGATTAACAATCTCATGATCCAATTGCTACTTATTAGAGTGGGTGCTAAAATGTTCAAATTATACCTAAGGTTTGTGCATTAAGATGTATCATTATATGAAACATTAAGAGAAGAATCAATGATGAGTTAGAGAAACCACCAAGTGTCAAAAAACTATAATAAAATTTCTTCATTTTTATCATGAATCAAATGCCATCCATCATCTCCTAGCATTAAAAATTAACAATAATAATATTAAATTCCATTGTTAGCTTCAAAATCAAAGCTCATAAAAAAAAGAATCTATTAAACATAATTACACACATCCTTGTATTGCACATCAACAAAACAAATCTCATTAGAATCATTGGGCTACCACTTACATCACCATCCATTTCATCCCATATCTCTTTGTAAACTTCAAAATTTGAATGATATGATCATAATGACACTCTTTAGCACCACATTATTTTCCTCACACTAGATAAACATCAAGAAAGTATCGTTTATGGGTACCAAAGATTTATTTTGCAATAGACTAGATCATGAACTTAATCTTTTCCCATGCCTTCAAATTCTCAAGTTTCATTCATTATAAATATCTAACACTATATATACTACCATATTTCATGCATCAAGTTTCCATCACAGTGCTTTAATTATAAGGGCTAATGTCAATTCTCTTGTTAAGTAAGCATTAATCTTCCTTGCTTTCATTTGTACATATTTTTTTTGTGTTAACTTTAACCCATCTTAATTATTTCATCCTTGTCTCCTTATATATGTCAATTGTTACCATGTGTCTTTAATTTTATTAATTTTGATCATTAATTAGTACTTAGAGTAATGATGTGTACCTAGAAATTTGAGCATACAAGAAAAAGTTAAAAAAATACGGCCCATCTTATGAAAAATCCATGTAACACTCGAGATAAATCAAAGGGCTATCAAAAGTTGATAAAAATAAAGAAATATAATCAACACCAACCCTTATTGCACTAAGATATGTTGGTTATGCTCAAGGATGATGAATTTGATGGTATGTGAATGCCTTCACCAACAACATAAAATTGCATAAGAATATGAGATTGCTAAATGGATTTGGATAGCCTTAGATATTTTATATATTTTTAGCTATAATATTAGATGGCCGGGAATATAAGTAAAAATCAAGGGCTGAAATTGGTTGAGACCCTTGAAGAGATGAGAGGAAGATGTAAGTGTCCTTACTTGGTTATTGGATGGGAAGGACTTCAAAATAAAAGAAAAATCAATGGTGGAAGATTTCATCAAGAAGAATTTATGGACAAGATAGAAAAGGGATCAAGGGCTCAAATTGGTTGAGACACTTTATGAGATCAAAGGTAGAAAAGTGTCCTCACTTGGTTGGTAGATAGGAAGGATTCCAAGATCAAAGGAAAGTCAATGGTGAAAGATTCCATTGGTAAGACTGGATGGAAAAAATGGAAAAGGGTACTTGGGAGTACCCTAGGGGGATTGGAATGTACTTGACCCATGTGACATGTTACCAAGGGTATTTCATATTTATAAAGGACCCATGCCTTGCATACAAAGGCCATACCTATCTAGATGTATTTGGGGATTGTGCATGATTTGAGGTGGGTTTAACTAGGATTAGGAATGTGCAAGTGGAAGGTTAGTGAGTTAATAAATCTTATCCCACTAATGAAAAGTGGATAGAAGAAAGGAAAGCAAATAAATATATGTATTTATTTAATTTTTGAAAAAGGCATAGGGAACTTAGGTAAATAAATATTTAGATTGATTTATTTAAGTTCAAGGACTTGAAAATGTTTTATTATGTGATTTTAGGATAGAAATGAGATTGGGTAAATAATGATAAATTGTAGATCTGAATATTGATTTTATTAATTAAATAATTAAATATTTAGCAATGATGAATAACTATGAATGTTGATTTGGATTACCTAGAGTTTTGGATTTACCAATGACTTTAGGTTTATGATGACTTGGATGAGGTCCAATTTATTATGATTGGGTTGAGCTTGACTTTGGATGAATGATTATGGATTAAGACCTTTTCTATTTATTTCGGATGATGATTTGAATGGATATGGATGGAATTGATTTATATATTTAAGATAAACAAATTTCTAAAGAAAGATTCAATTTAGTGATGTATTTAGTGGATGGTGATTGATTTGTTGTATTTCTACACTTAAGATAGTCTAGGTGTTTAAGTAAGATTGATTATGGTTGGATTTTGGGATTGATACACTTAAGATAGGAAAAATGTTCATTACTAAGCATTGGTTTGAGGATAATGAGTGGGATTAAGGTCTTGATTTTTTTTTTTGGATTTACTTTTGATAGATAGGAATTGGGTTGGTTTGATTTGACATTTATGGTTAGTATTGGCTTAAAATTTGGATTTGGATTTGGAATCTAGGATATTGATTAGAATGATGGATTGAGATTACGATTAGGATTATGGATTATGGATTGTTATTAGGATTTCAAGTGGTATTGTGATTAAGATGATGGATTTGGATTTAATTTAGGATTATGATTTAGATTAGGATGAGTGACAGTGGTATTTGGAATTTTTTTTTGAGTTTGGGTGGATTCCACTCAAGTTGGGTGAGTGAATTTAAATTTTAGGGTGCTACCACAATAGCGGTTTACACTTTGTGTGAGATCCTGATTTTTGTTGAAATCACATATTTTTAGAAAGTATAATGATTTAAGCCTTGAAAATTTCCATTTAAAGGATTGAAATTGATGAGGGTTTGATCAAACCATCTTAGACCAAGCCCCTTGGATAGAACCCCACTATTTTTAAACCATACCTATAACGGAGTCTCCTTTACACCTATCAAAATGTTGATAAAAAACCACTTTTGATTTACCTTTTGGGGGATCAAATGAACTAATTTTTTTAAATTTTTTTAAGTATGTATTTCTTATTATAAGCTTCCAAAAAAGTATAATTTTAATTAAATTTAATTTGACTATTATATTTATTTTTTATTTCTTGTGAATATAGGTTTTTCCCTGAAAATAAAGCTCTGTGTTCTACACATGTGGAAAAATAGAAGATTATCAAAAAATAAAAATAAAAATTTGATTGCACCAGATATTGAATTCCTTGATCCAAAAAAAAAAAAAAATTGAATTTCGATACATACAAAAAAAGTTATGTGTTATACGGTCTACCTATGTCTGAATTGTAATTGGTTTGACTTTGAAACTTGATTAAGGAAAAAATATTCAATAAAAAAATATCTAACCAAGTGGAAACACTATATATCAGAGTTACAAATCTAAATTTGAAATAATTAGAATTTTATCCTTCACGGAAAAAAAAGTTATGCGTTATACGGTGAGTGCCACTTTTTTAAAATGTTGTTTTATGAAAAAAACTAGTTTTTGAGGGAGATGGAAAAATAAGTGCAATATAATTCCAAAAATTATGAAAAAAATACATTTAGAATTTATACACAAAATTTCACAAAACACTAGTTTGCATCATCTTCAAATTCCTCATGGTTTAGCTGCTATAGGTGCCTAAAAGTGAAGATTTAGTTAGAAAAAATTATTTCAGTGTCCAGTTTGGCCAAAAATTGTAAACCACTATTGTGGGATCACCCTTTAGTGTTTGATTATGATAATTTTTTCAACCTTTTGTAAGAGGATTTTTTGTATTTAGTATTTTAAAAGTTTAATCTTGATTAGAAATTTGAATTCTTGCAAACATTTAGATTTAAAAGGTGTTCATGGGTTTTGCACAAGCATGGGTTTTGCACAAGTATGACATGTCAAACAACACAAACATCATAATTTATTTAAGTGTGTACACAATTGTGAGCCCACTAATATACCTTTTCTTTTCAATGTAGGGCCCATTAAGAGGCACTAACCATTTATTATAAATCAATGTTGATCAAAGGCATAAGAGGAGAGCACAAAAAACCTAAAAAATTAATTCTATGGGCACATGGTGAGTAACATTATGGTCTTAAACATTAATTATTGCATTAAAAATAGGCATATATTAAAGGTCATATATAGGATCAACACATTTATATTGGATTTCCTCTATATACCCTAGGGTATGTGAGGCCAAAATCTAATAATGAGAGGTCTATCTACAAGATTTTTTTTGAGGTCAAACCCTCTCCACTTTACCTTGTACCCACCAAATGGACAACAAAGCTATGCCAAACACAATAGCCCTCATTTGAAGTGATTATTTTGATTCTTGTAACATTTATATACCACACTCTAATAGGTTGCTTTAGGTCATCCCCTTAATGATGAAATCCAAGGGCATTCCTACAAGAAGAAACAAGAGAAGAAACAAGAGAAAGTTCTTTTGATTATTGAGATCTCCTTCACACATGAGGGAAGAGAGTATACAACTTGTCTTCTTGGAAATAAAGAGAAATAAAGAGAATAATACATTATTTTTTACAGTCTCCAATATCACCTTTCGATGTGAGGAGAGAGCATACACACTTCAAAAATATCACAAACAAAGAAAATAATGGTTCATTATCTTTGGACATTTTCATACTCATTTGGGTCTTTCTTGTGGATGTTTTCCTATTTTTTCTTTGATTTAATGTTGTAATGTGATTAACACATTCACATTAGGTCTTAGACCTTTGTGAATCAATAAGAATTTTATGATGCCTTGCAAAAGTGTTGTAACACACTTTCACACTTTTCTAGGATTTTATTATTATATTTCACTTAAATAACTTCTTTTTATCATTTACCAAGCATTATTTTGAAGTGTTGTAAAGTTTCGTAACAAAATTTCACACTTTTCTAGGCTTGTCATTAATAATTATACCTTTCTTATGCTTTAATTGGCCCCATTTTATGTCTACAAACCTTACTTAAGTGTATTTTTGAGAATAAACCTGATAAACATCATTTAAAATACATAATTTTCAACACCCACTTAAAATTTCCAAGTGGCACCCATTCACCACTAGGGGTGAATGAGTCCCTTTTAGCAAAAAAATAAAAATTATTTCAGATTTCTAGCGGGTTATTATTTTCGAAGATCTAAGGTCGGCCTGTGATGTGGTATTTTCAGGAATTATTGCATAATTGTGTATAAATATAGGGTTTTTCCTCTCATTTCATTGTCCCTAATCTCCCAATTATTCCATCACTTAAGCATTCTAAGCATTTCAACCATCTTCAAGTCTACATCCATTGGAGCTATTACTTGCATGTCTTCAGATTTCTACTTCAAGGGTTTGGTGAGTTGTAGCATTGAATGTTTTTCATTCATCATTATCTTTACACATTTCACTTTCATTTTCAAGGGTTTGATTACCAACAAGGGGTTTGACAAAGGAAAACCCCTATTCTCTAACCCTTCAACAATTTTTCCCTCTTTGCATGTGATTTTGCAAGTCTTGTTTGCAAATTTTTCAAAGAGAAAGATTGGAAAAGTTTTCAACAAATTTTCAAAGTCATTCAAAGTTTTCAAAGCCCTAAAAGAAGCTTGGGGAACACCTACAGGTTGAATTTTGTAGTTTTGGATATGTAAACCTATAAGGAGTAGAAGTGCAAACCAGGAGCTACAAATTCCACTTTTGAATTTCTAGAAATCCCAAAGTGGACTGATTCACTATTAGTGGTGAATGAGTCCCACTACTAGGCTCAAACAAAGATTTTGGAAGTTTTGAGTACCCAGTTGTCCAAAACCTGTTATGACATAATCTTCCCGAAATAGGACTAAGTTGGCTAGCTTGGCGTATGAGTCCTAATTAGCTTCCAAAGTAGCAATTTTAGGATTCTATCTAGCTCCATTCCATCCTTTTATAGTTTCCAGGTGCACACTGTAAATCTCATAGTTTTCTGTTACAGTCTGTACTTGGATTTTTAGGTCATTTTGCATATCACAACATGTTTTCAAACATCTTGCATTTTCTAAGTTTTGCATTAGTAGTTAACCTCTTTTATGAATTTTTCAGCATCTAGGACATTCCCATTTGACAGATTTCAATCTCATTTGCATTGGAATCTTTAGGGCCTATTCTTGAGTGAGCCATTAATATTTTTGGTACCTCTCTCCTTTTAGGTGCAAAACCCTAGAAGTGTAAGAGAGCCCCCATCCCCAAAAATATTTGGTTCATTTTGGTGAACCTATCTTTTGAACATCATAATTTTTCTTTGGAGTGCATTTACATCCTAGGAATATCTTTCATTAACATTGCATTGCATTTTGCATTGTTTAATTTGTATTCCAGGGTTTCCAAACTTGCATTAGTAAAAAGCTCATATAGCTTGAATTATTGCATTTCATTTCATTAAAAAATAGTAAAATTCTACATTTTCATATTATATTTTCATTAGAAAATATAAATTTTTTTAAAAACTAATTCAAAATTCAAAATTGTTTTTAAAAAAATCACTACCTGGACTCATTCACCACCCTGGGTGAATTAGTCCAGTTTCACATTTTTCATTGCATTTTTTGGAATTTAATCTTCAATTTCTCAGTTTATGTTTGTTGTTTCTACATTTTAGTTTTTCTTTCCAAAATTTTAGTTTTAAACATTTCATTCTTATTAGTTTACATTGCATTTGCATCCACCCTGCATTTAGAAGCCTTTGCATGAGTGTTTGGTATTCTATTGCTAATACTTTAGTGAGAAGAAGTTTGAAAGACTAATCTCATCTCACGATAATACAATCATTTTGGATCTTGGGTTTTCTAGAGCTTCCACTCCTAGTATTGATACTAGTACACTATGCATGGATAATACCCTTAGAAACTATCTCCCTTAAGGTAACATGCATGTTGAACCAAGAAATAATGATATCTTGCAAGAGAAAATCATTCAAATTCATGAGGAATTTTTCCACCTGCAACACCAAGTTAGCCTTGAAAACATTTCTGCTACTGCAATTCCTACCATAGAAAACATTCACCATATGCTTGAAAGTGATGAAGGCCTTGACCTTGTGAAAAACATAGTTCAAATCTTTGGAAAACATCTTCCTTCAACATCTAGTGCTCCTATCCCAACAAAATGTCACAAACCAAGGAGGAAATCAAATTCCCCCCCCTCAACCTTAGCATCAATACCTACCTATACCACTCCTCAAATCACAACAACAATGCAACAAACTTGTTAGTAATGTGATTCCTTCCATGGGTATTCCTGTTAGCATCCCTAATTCCTATGTGGCATCACATGTTCTATCTTCTACCACACTACCACCTATAAGTGTTCCATTCACTTGCCTTACTACTACATACACTCCATCACCAATTTCACTTCCACCTCGTACCACCTATACTGATCCTCTCATAAAACAACTTTTCCAAATTGTTTCATCCATGCAAAAAAAAATATCCACCATAAACCAAATCAGAATGGCCCACCCACATACTATGTTAAAAGCAACCCATTGTCCTTAGAGATATTGTAAACACCAATGCCACAAGGTGTAGATGTGCCTAGATTTGAGAAATATGGAGGGAAGGGTGATCCTCTAACCATGCCAATGCCTATACCACTTTATGCAACAATTTTGTCCTTGATGATAAATTGTTGGCAAAAATATTCCCTTGGTCTTTAAAATACACAACCTTGGAATGTTTCTCATCTTTACCAAAAAATTCAATTTTTTCATTTAATGAACTTGCTGATGCATTTGTAAACCATTTCCAAGTGCATATGGCTCCTAAGAAAACATTGGCTGATTTGACGAGATGCAAGCAAAAGAAGGAAGCAAAGATAATTGATTTTATCTCACTCTATCAATTACTTTATTCCCAAATTGATGTCAAGGTCCCTGACCCATACCTTCAAAAGATGTTCATAGAAAACTTGCAAAGTAAGATTCAAGAAAAGCTCACTATGATGAAATTACCATCCTTCATGCACTTGTGTACTACACTTTATGATTATCAAAATTTAGTTAGTAGTCGAGATACAAGGTCCACTTCTACCCGCATTAAGAGATCTGAGCTTGCACACCAAAACAATTGCCAAACTTTTAGAAAAAAAAACAAAGGGTTCTTACAATTCAACCCCCCTCAACAAACAACTCAAAATGTCAACAACCAGGTAGCTCTTGTTAAAACCATGATACCCTTTAGTTATGGAGATCTAAAAAGAAAATTCACACCTTTACCTGACACTCTTCATAACACAATGTCCCAAATTTTACAACAAATGATTACCTTGCACATTGTCAAAACATCCGACCCTACTAATCCTTTACCCCTGAGCTTTAAATCAAATGCTTATTGCCACTATCATCGACAAATGGACATGGCATGAAACATTGTAAGCGTCTTAAACATCTTGTGCAAGACCTCATTGATTTTGGCCGTCTATCCATTGCAGGTGTTAATGATCAATGTAATAAGTTTGTTGCCCCTCCGAATCAAAACTTGCAAATTTTTACTTGTCCAATGCCCAAATATAATATTTCATTTATCAAATCTAGCTAGTGAAACTACAAAGAATGATGTGATGAATGTTGATACAAATGATGAACATCATGATCCTATCTCACATGTTACCCATGTGAATCCTATGGTAGGTGCGATAGACGTTATCCCTTATAAGGGCCAACCTAATAGCTCTCTTGATATTGCTTTCTCCTCTAAGGACATAATTAAACATCTACCTAATGGTCCTCTTTACATACCCAACTGTATCTATGATAAGCCTACTAATGGGATATTAATAGATCCTGCCTATGGAGAGAACATGATCACCAAGGAATTCTTAGTATTACATCAACTTTATCAAGATGACTATGATAAACCGAAAGCATGGATCAAGACGCACAATAGTTTTTCTTTCCCTACGATAGGATCAATCATCATTCCATTACAAATAGGACCAAAAACATTAGATGCCACATTCTCCATCATCCTGTAGTCAGACCAATTTTGTTTGAGGCTAGGCCATCCATGGATTCACTCAATGAAAGTTGTCCCTTCAGTTGTTCACAAATGCTTAAAATTCCCAATTAACAATGAAATATTTACTTTCCACCATAGTGGCTTTAACCCCTTGTCTTCCAAAGGAAAATTTTCCTTAGAAGCCTTTTGGCCCAAGCCCATGGAACCTATAATGCCATGAAAATATTTTTCTTTCATAGCTTACCAAAAATTCAAAGTAAAGAAAATAGCAGAATTGTCTCTCCAACACATGTCCACATATACCTACGACACTCCCATCATAGATGAAACCATGCTTCAACCTGAAGAAGAACCAAACAAACAAGAACAAAAAACACCAGAAACTTACCCTACATTGTCCAAGAGACCAAGAGACAATGAAAGCAACTTCGTCATGTCTCCTCAAACAAAAAATGTTTACAAGGAAAAGGAGAAAGTGGATGACCAACCTCCTGTGGTTCCTTATGTTCCTCCCCTTAGGGAAGAAAAGCAACCCATGGTTGATCAACCCGCTCCTTCACAAGCACAACTTGATAACAAAACAAAAAGAAACTGAGGTGCTAGAGAGTGTAGGCATAGACGTCGTGCCCTTGCTTGAAAGTTACATGAAGAATTAAACAAATAAAATCAAAATCCACACTTGATAAAAGAAATGCATGATGACCCTCCTCCCCAACCAAAACAAAATGATCCAATACAACAATCACAACAAGAGGTACACTCTTCATTGGAAATTATCATTCGTCCTCCTGTTGTGATTAATTTGGATGACGATGATGAGATTGCAAAAATCAACAAAGAGGTGCATAATGACTTGAACACATTGTTTTCCTCTTCCATGAGCTTAAACGAGAAATATCCTATACAAAGTAATGAACCTAGGTACTTCTCCTAGTTCGACACTTACTCTTGTCCCTTTGGCTAGTTTCCCACCCTTGGCATAAAATGAACATTATTGGGAGGCAAATGACTTGCTTGATGGATAACTTGCATTTTCCTTAATAGTATTTTGAATTTTCTTTTTCTTTTGTGTGATTGCATGTGCGTAATGTGATCCCTCATGATGTTCTGTTTGATGTTCTCTCTCTTTGTGACATTCCTCTATTTGTACCTTCATTATTCTCTGTCGTGCAACACTTTCACCTTTTTTATATTTTTCTTTTTCTTGTGTTTTCCTTTTGGGATGACACAAGGCATTGAGACATTCATGTCTCTTTCATGTTGGCCCAAAATGTTTTCTTTTTCTTTTCCTTTTCCTTTTCCTTTTCCTTTTCCTTTTAATTTTATCTTTTTCTTGTGTTTTCCTTCTGGGGATGACACAAGGCATTAAGAAATTCATGTCTCTTTCATGTTGACCCAAAAGGCCCTCTTATTTTACCTTTTTCAGTTGTATTTTTCTTTTTGGCTTGTGCTTTCCTTTTGGGGATGACGCAAGGTATTGAGGCAGTCATACCTCCTTCATGTTGACCCAAAAGCTTTTTCCTTTTCTTCTGTGTTTTCTCTTTTCTCCTTTGTCTTGTGTTTTCCTTTTAGGGATGATGCAAGGTGTTGAGACACCCTATGTATCTTCCATGTTGACCCAAAAGGTTTTTCTTTTTTTTCACTCTCTTTATGTCATTCTTCCAGTTCTATGTATTTGGAGAATGATGACAGTTTCAAGCTCTTTACAAAACATTACAACAATGAACATACTGACCCCAAATCCATAGATCCCTTATGTGTTTGGTGTTTTCATTTTGGGGGAAACCCCTTTCTTCACTTTCTCTTACATGACATAGCCTTACTTAGAAACATATGATTTAGCATAGGGCTCTCCAAGCTGCCTTTCATGTCTTTATTTCTTTTTTGCATTTTTCATTTTCTACTTTAAATTAATTTCTCACAGTATGGTGCTAACAATACCTTTAAAGTGGGGGCATACATTGGCATTATTATTTTGCATTTTTAAGTTTCTTGGTTCTTAGTGCAACCTTCTTACTTCATTCTGAAACATTGATTTTTGGGTTCCTCAGACTTCTCTTGCACTTCTAGGGTGTTTCACCTAAAATGAGAGAGATAGGAACCAAAAATGCTAATGGTTCACTCAAATTATGTTATCTAAAATGTTGTCCAAGCTAAATGAAGTTAACTAAATGCAATTGACTGATATAAATGGATGAAAATGAATGCAAAAGTGAAATTAAAGCTATGTTTGAAAACACATTATGATATGCAAACAATGAAGTAAATGAAGAAAATATGTAGAACAAAAAGAAATGAGCTAAATTAGAGTACACTTGGGTGAATTATGATGAATCTAGAATGTTTTGGATGCTGGTTGAAGTTATTGAATTTTCACAGTGGGACTCATTCACCCAGGGTGGCGAATCAGTCATCCTCTTGGTGAAAAAGTGTTGGAAGATGGTTTCTGACTGTCGGGATCCAAAATCTGATAAAATTCAGATTTTTAGTCCTAAGGTGGGACACATTTTCCATTGGTGGTGAATCATTCCTCTCCCAAATTTCTAAAAAATTAGGAGACAACTCTGCAACACTAGATCTGGAAATCATTGATTATCGGGTTGCCAAAGTCAATTCGGCAGGAAACAAACATAAAAACTTCTCCAAGCTTGAAATGGACTTGAGTTGACTTGAAGCACCTAGTTGACTTGTAAACCAATCTTCAACACCAAAAATCTTTTCAAATTTGCACACAAAAGGCTGCAAAAAAAATGCAATAGGGGAAAAATGGTTGAGGGTTAGTGAATACGGGTTTGCCTTGGTCAAACCCCACTTTTGGTAATCAAACCCTTAATGAAATAATGAAATGCAAGAGAAAGATAAACTAATAACATGCAATTGCTATCAACTTACCTAACCCTTGATGATGCAAGTCTGAAGTAATGCCAATGGATGCTTCAAAGTGCTTGAAAAGGCGTAAAATGCTTGAATGCTTGAGATGATGTGTGAATGAATGCTTGAATGAATGGGGAGATATAAAATGAGGTGAAAATCACTTATTTATACAATATTGTGCCTTAGTTACCAATTCATACCTCATTACAGGATGACATCAAGTGTTTTTGAATAAAAACCCAAAAGGAAAAATTAAAAATTTTGAATTTGGGGCCAAGGGGGACTCATTCGCCACCCATGGCAAATGGGTCTCACCTAGGACCTAAAAATATGTGTCAGGAAATATGTTGTATTTAATGTTGTTTGTTAGGATAATATTCAAAAATACACTTAATTAAGTCATATGAGCACATAAAGGGACCAAATAAAGCATAAGAAAGGGATAAATAGTGAAGCTATGACTAGAAAAGTGTGAAATATTGTTACAAGACTTTAAAACACTTCAAAATAGGACTTTTTTAGTGATGAAAAGGTGATTTTTAGGTAAATTGTAATGAATAAAGTCTAGAAGAATGTAGAAATGTGTTACAACACTTCACAACACCTTCACAAGACATCATTCTTTGAATTTTAGTACCTGAATATGCATGTTCAAGCCATGTTACAACATAAAATCAAAGCAAAATAGTTCCAACACCATGAAACAAGACCTAAAAAGACATGAAAATGACAAGGGGATTTTTTTCTACGACACACATACAATGCATTTTTTCGCTTTTTGGATGACATTGGGTGTGATGTCCTTCATGAGTGATCTGTAATTAGAGGTTTACAATTCAAATGTATTTAACCTTAATTATAATTATTCCTGATCCAGACAGAATTGCGTGACTATGTTGTTTAACCATTGAAATTACAGATTAGGTTCACTCTTACATAAATTAATGAAATTACTAATTACTAAAATGTTGTAATTAGAAATCAAATACTAAATTGAGAAATAAAATGAAATGAAATTAGAGAGAATGTAAGACAGGAGATAGAAGAAGAATGAGATGAAAGATAGAAAGACCAAATGCAGGTTGATAACGAAGTTCATCCTTCAAAGGACTACGTCTTTGGGTCCACTTCTCAATGTCAGACTACTTTCATTAATATTCCAAGCACTTGAAGATGCCTTCTTACAATATTCAAGCTTCAAAACCTTCAAAACATTCCTCACAATCTCTCTAACTTTTAAAAGTTTGGTGTATAATAACACCTTGTAATTCTTCTCCTCCAAAAATTCTCACACTAAAATTATTTCTCCAAGTAAACTTGATTAATTCTCAAGCCCAAAATTCTAAGTCACCACTTTGTTACCTCCAACTCCTAAACTCTCACCCCCTTTTATACATGAAAATTACTCAATTTAGCCTTAAAACAAATGATTTACATAATCTCCCATTTTTAAAATCAAATATCACATAATCCCCCTTATTTACAAATAAAATCACTAATATCCCTTAATAAATCTTTTAAAATTACTAACCCATTCAAATAATGGCTCTTATAATTTGAGCCTTATAAATAATGCATTTTTATTTATTTTTGGTTTATATCGAGTTGTTTCATATATATTGGATTAGTTTAAACTTAATAGAAAGCGGGGATGTTTAAATTTTATTTAAATTTGGGTTTATACTTTTTAAAAAATAATGTCGGCCACTTCTTATCTTGAATAACACATGTGGTGTAGCGATTGTGAGGAAAAGTGGGAGATGAGGAGTCATGGGTTCAACTCCCAAGATCCCCATTATCCAACCTTATATTCTTTAAATAAATGACACACCCAATATAGACTAGCATTGACTGCACAACCCAATATAGACTAGCATTGACTGCACAACCCAATATAGACTAGCGTTGACTGTGCAACCTATTTGTTGAGCACATTGTTTGTAAATGGGGGGTCATGAGTTCGACTCCCACCACTCCATTTTTGGTAAACTAGCACTTGCACCATAAGGTGCAAGGGTTACGCTGATAGAAAAATATATAGAAGCAAACATGGAAAAGAAGTGTAGTGTAAAATATATACAATCTTGTTTGTATTATAACTTAAATAGTTATAAAATTGAACATTAAAAATACAATTAAAGTAAATCAACTCATATTATCATGTCCTTCAAATTTTAAATAAAAATAATGTGATATTTATATATTCTAGTTACAATTAATTATAATTAAGAACATACAATGGTCAACACAAACAAAAAGAATGAAGTTAATATTATAATAAATATTATCATCCACCCCTCTCTTGTAATTATCTAATCCTCCATTATATATTTAATTCAACTTATACATGAATAATAACAATTAATAATATTTCAAATCATTGATAATAATTAGTAATATTACTAATAAAAACTTATTATTATTTACCTTTGCAAGATTAAATAATAACAATTTTTTTTTACACATTAATATATTTATAAATATAGTTAATATAATTTTTATACTATTAACTATATTATTAATATATTAATATATCTAATCCTTTTCAGCTAAATTTAAAATTATAGTATTAATATACATTGTATATAAACATATAGTCTTATTATAATAAATCATACTATTAATAATTTATAATATATGCATTTACTATATAAGTTATGATGAAGGAGTTTAAGTCTTTCAACAAAATATTCAGAAATGATCCCATAATTTGAATGCAAATCTTCTAAGTAACTTGAATATCAAAAAAGCTGGAACTATTCAGAATTTGTATTTAAAACTAAAAAAAATCCATCTTAACTGAGGTTTCATGGTGTCTTAATAATAGGCACCTCAAATTTCTCATTCATGAAACAATATGAGTATTGAAAACAATATCTAAATATGGCATTACATTACCATCAAAACACAAAGTAGAAGCATTATTTATTTAAATTTTGGTCACTTTTGACTCATGAATAAAATCCAATCCAAGGAGGGCCAATCAACATTAGAAAATCAAGTCTTCCAAATACGAATTTCCAATGAAGGGACTTAATTATACACAATGGATCCTAATTTACTATTTATTGCCCCCCTTTCATTAATAAGGTGCACCTGCAGTAGTCTTGTATTGATTCTGTACCTAACATAGGTTCGTGTATACATATTTATAAATTATATAGTCGATAGAAAATAGATTTTTACAAATTATAATTAAAATAGATTGTAAGCTACCATTCAGTTGTAATGCCAGTTATTATCAAAATTAAGTAATTGAAAACTATAAAAAGAACAAAATTCTTCCATTTTATAGGTCTTGTCTATAATCTTACAGGTGCATAGGAATAGTTATTAAAAAAAGAAAACAAACAATTAGTGGCGGCGTAGGTAAGGCATGTGAGTTGGACAGTTGCATGGGAACAGTTAAACTGACCACGTGCCTTTCTAAGTTCCATTTGTTTGCATGCATCGTTTACTTTCGGGTGAGAGGGAGGAAAATCCTAAATTCATACTCTACGCACATATAGGTTTAATCATTCAACACTTGGCCATTTTATATGCTATTTAGGTACAAATTTTTTGTTTTCTGAACTTATTTTAGATGGCTCTAGATCGTCATAGTATTAAATTTCAAAGGGAATATATTATAATTTTTCTCTCTAGGTTTTGATACATTGTGAAAGCCCTAAATCTTGGCCTGATTTTTTTTTGGGTTTGAATAGGCAATAGATAATTCATTAATTCTTAGGGTTTTCTTTTGTCATCTTGATTCCAGAAATTTAAGCTTTTCCCTATCGAAGGTGTTCACTATGAACAAATTGAATTAATAAGAACCAACTATATTGAAGGCCTTTGCAAATTCTGGTATAAAGCGAATGGTGGACAAAATTGATTTAGTCATATAGCGTTGTTTTTAAAAAAGGTAAATTTTGATTGGCAAAGCTTCAAATTTATTTTGAAAAAGGAAAACTATATAAATATATTTTTTGATTATTTTCTTTTAAATCTATGTAGACAACTGAAGTAGCATATTTTCCGCAGTATATAACAGCTAAGGACTTTAAATCGGGGAATGTAGACTTACTAATTGATTCTCTTAAATAGTTGACTGTTATTCCTTTGTCCTCTGATCTTCAATTTGTGATCTTTGATCCTCTTCAATTGAATAGTATTATTTTGTCATGATAGGTGGTGTTTTTTTGTAGGTGTATTGGGCAGTGGTGGTGGTATCCTAAGCCCTGAAATAACTATTGATAAAGGGACATTTTAATAGACCGTATTCAACATAATTAATAGGCATAGACTGTAAAGTTCTCCCCGCTGACGTCAGCGTTAGACTGGAGGAGATCCGATGGGGTTCCCCCATGTATAATAGCCTATTGGCTAATAAAACTTGATCACCTGGAGGAAGATGGGTGATGTGCCACATGACACATGTTAGTTCACCACTATGGAGGACACATGTTATGTTGTTTTCCCATCTGATGCCACGTGTCAACATGTTGTTGGTCAGAGAAGTGCCACATGTCAACATGCAGTTGGCTGAAGAAGTGCCACATGTCAACATATGACTGGTCCATGTCATCATTTTCCACATCATCATCTACCATGTCATCATCTGACATCATCAAAGTCAACTAGAGTCAAAATTTTGACCAACCTTTGACTAGCCATAACTTTCACATACAAGCTCCATTTTTGAAACTGAATATAATTCCAAAATCAGCATGATGAGCACTATGACTTGGTGTCATTTTTTTTTGTTTTGAGATGATCAATTTTTTTCCTTTTTGAATGCCTGATTTTCCTACTTGACTGAACCTTTGATTGAGCATAACTTCTGCATATAGACTCCTTTTGGGCCCATTCAAGTTGCGTCAGGATCATGTCAGTGAACTTTATCCAATGATGTTGGTTTCATGAGATTCTGAGACTACAAAATTTTTAGGTTTCGTAGATCTACCTGGATTAATGATCATGATCTATCTTAACATATTACATTCCTCTTAGTGGTTTGATGCACCCCTAAGTTGCAAATTTTCTATTCTTTGATCGGTCCTCTCTTGGAGACATTAGGAAAAATGCTCCCTAAGTTAAAGACCTCACATGAACTAAGAAAGACTCCTTTGAACATTCTTTGCATGTTGTATTTTGCATTTGTTATATGGCCACCTTGTATAACAAAAACTTGCATGCCTATGGTGCCATCGCATTTATTTGTGAGCTCCAAGCACACAAATTTTTGCTTGTATCATGAAGCTCAAAAAGTCATTTTTCTTTTGTGGTGCCTTATTAAAGTTATCAAGAGGTATAACTTTAGTATGGTTGAGCGGGAGGCCCATTCTAAGGTATGAATTTCCCCATATCCACATGCATGTGTGTGAGTGTATACCAGCCATGAGTGTATGTTTCTCACCTTCTAGGACTTCTCACCCAGTGGACAGTCATGAGTTCCATTGCCTCAAAGTGAGTATGTGTTTTTTGGGACAAACAACCTAGATTTGATCCACATCAGGATGAAGAAACAATTGAAGCTTGATTTGATTCTCTCTTTTCTTTTTTTTCCTCCCTTTCATCATTATTTTCATGTGTGTTCCTTTGTGCTTATGTTTGGTTTGCTATGGGATCTTGATCCAGGGGGCTTGATCACCCCTCTTGATTGTTGTTGTCTCATCTTGCTAGCATAAGTGCATTTGGATCCCTCTTAATGTGCATGTTTGACTACTTTAGTGTGAGTTTGAAGTAGGTTCATCCTCTCACTAAAGTGGGGGATCAATCTAGCATAGAAAAATGGATCTTTGGACATTTTCATGCTCATTTTGGTTTTTCTTGTGGATGTTGGCCTAGTTTTGCTTTGATTTAATGTTGTAATGTGATTAACACATTCACATTAGGTCTTGGACCCTTATGAATCAATAAGAATATTATGATGCCTTGCAAAAGTGTTGTAAAGTGTTGTAACAAACTTTCACACTTTTTCTAGGATCTTATTATTATATTTCACTTAAATGACTTTTTTTTATCATTTACCAAGTCTTATTTTGAAGTGTTGTAAAGTGTTGTAACCAACTTTCACACATTTTCTAGGATCTTATTATTATATTTCACTTAAATGACTTTTTTTTATCATTTACCAAGTCTTATTTTGAAGTGTTGTAAAGTGTTGTAACCAACTTTCACACATTTCTAGGCTTTTCATTAATAATTATACCTTTCTTATGCTTTAATTGGCCCCATTTTACATCTATAGGCCTTACTTAAGTGTATTTTTTAGAATAAACCTGGTAAACATAATTTAAAATACTTAATTTTTGACACCCACTTAAAATGCCTAAGTGGGACCCATTCACCACTAGGAGGAATGAGTCCCTTTTGGCACAAAAATCAAAATTATTTCAAATTTATGGCGGTTTATTATTTTCTAAGATCTAAGGTCGACCTATGATGTGGTATTTTCAAAAAATATTGCATAATTGTGTATAATATAGTGGGTTTCCTATCATTTCATACTCCCTAATCTCCTAATTATTCCATCAATCCATCACTTAAGCATTCTAAGCATTTCAACCATCTTCAAGTCTCCATTGGAGCTATTACTTGCATGTCTTCATATTTCTACTTCAAGGGTTGGTGAGTTGTAGCATTGCATGTTGTTCATTCATCATTCTCTTTACATATTTCATTTCATTTTCAAGGGTTTGATTACCAACAAGGGGTTTGACCAAGGCAAACCCCTATTCTCTAACCCTTCAACAAATTTTCCCTCTCTTTGCATGTGATTTTGTAGGTCTTGTTTGTAGATTTATTAAAGAGCAAGATTGGAAAAGATTTCAACTAATTTTGAAAGTCATTCAAATTTGTCAAATCCCTAAAAGAAGCTTGGAGAACACCTACAGGTTGAATTATGTAGTTTCAGATTTGGAAACCTATCAGGAGCATAAACTGTGCAAACTAGGAGCTACATATTCCACTTTTGAATTTCCAGAAATCTCAAAGTGGAATGATTCACCATTAGTGATGAATGAGTCCTACTTCTAGGCTCAAACATAGATGTTTTCAATTCTGAGTACCTAGTTGTCTGAAACTTATTCTGACAGAATTTTCTTATAACAGGACTAAGTCTCCCAGCTTGGTGTATGAGTCCTAGTTGGCTTCAAAAGTAGCAATTTCAGGATTCCAAAGCTCCATTCCTTCCTTTTCTAGTTTCCAGGTGCACACTGTAAATCTCATAGTTTTATGTTACATTTTACTTACATTTCTAGGTCATTTTGCATATCACAATGTGTTTTCAAACTTACATTTTCTAAGTTTTGCATTAGTAGTTAATCTCTTTTATCAATTTTCAGCATCTAGGACATTCACCTTTGACATATTTCAATCTCATTTGCATTGGAATCTCAAGGGCCTATTCTTGAGTGAGCCATTAAGATTTTTGGTACCTCTCTCCTTTTAGTTGCAAAACCCTAGAAGTGTAAGAGATCCCCCATCCCCAAAAATATTTGGTTCAATTACATTAGTATACAAGTGTGGAACTAAACTAGTGATAAAAGGTAGATCTTTAGACAAGTGAAAGCTACATAAAACAAGTTAGTGGATTTCAAAAATGTTTTGGACAAATGATATAATACAAAAACACATGGTTAGAATATATAATTTCTAACCAAGGATTAGGTTTATAGACATTAAAATAGGCCTAAAAAGACTCTAGTCCATCATATGGAACAAAAATTATAACAAATATATGAAAATATAAGGATTAAATCTACACAAAAATGGTTAACACAAAATAAAAATAGATTATGATTAAAAAACCTTACACAAACAGATCATAAGGAGGCCAAATTATTGTAAAATGAGTAATAGATAAAGTTGGGGTTGATAGATCAATGAATGCCTAGAATACCAAAAAATGCATTAAAGGGAAGAAACATATGTCAAAATGTAAAATTAAAGGCACACATGATAAACTACAAAATTGTAACACAAAGCTAAAATAATGATGTTAAAAGGGATGTGGGTCCCACAATGTGTGTCAAAATGTGTATGTGAAACATAAATAAATGACTCAAAAAATGAAATTTAAAACCTAATTCTACACCTAATTTCCACCTCTAGATTAAGATAAAAGAATAGGCATAGATTATGACATACACTAACATGAATCTTGTTGATCCCTAAAAATGATAAGCAATGACTAGGTTATAGGAAACTCAGTTAATGGGGGGACCAATTATGCTAAACTGAGTGACCTTCAGGTTTTTTAAAGAAGTCATCTCCTTTTTGTATTTGGGGGTTTGTAATGTTTTTTCAACTAGCTAAGAAACAAAAAGGCTGAACAAACATGGCACAGTCTGTGAATCTTAATATAATAATAATAAAAAATACAAAGGCCTGGTGTCTTTCAACAATTTTTTTGTGTATTCTCTAAACTTATTTTTGGAAAATTGAAGCAGTATATATAAAAAATCATCCCACCGCCTAAGATCCAGTAACTGAAAGATTCCTAAGCACGAGCAATTATATCCATCACAATGATTTCCCAAGGCTGTTGCAACAAAAAATATTTTGAAACATAGAATGAAATCACCTTCGAACTAGATGCATCCCCCTGTGAATGATGACTATGGTACTAGTGTGGAAACATCAAAATTCCCATGTAGAAATGTTTCGCTCATCCACGGAGTTGGTTAGAACATGTGGCAACAAGATGAGGCTTGTTGTTCATTCTTCCCTTCCTTGTGATGAAATTCCCTGTGGAGAAGACACGTGGAAGAGTCTTTTTATCGAGCGTTGATTGTGGGGTCCACCAAAAGGTGCCCATAGAATGATGCTACGTGGCATGTGGGGGGAGCTCAGTAGAGAAGCAAAGGGGAGCGAGCTCACAAAGGCTCATGCTACTGAAACATGGAGGCATGGAGAGGCTCGATAAAGAAGGAAGAGAGGAAATATTTGCAAGTAGCGCACGACAAAAATGTGGAGGAAGTGGGTGAAGCTCTTCAAAAAGGACCTAGAGATATTAAAAAATATGAGGTGCAGGGCGGCCAAGCAGAACAATATCATCAACCTAAAGAGAGCTCTAGGGATTTTCAATCCACAACTTTTGGCGACTACCAAGGGCGTTTTTCCTGTGGAATGGTAACCCAAAATTTCTGGTTTGAAGAACAGAGCCTTATCAATTAGGACATGAAGTTAGAGCCTTGAGAGCATGTTCTGAAGGGGAAAATAGTTGGCCTGAAATGGCATCAATATGGCACACAGATTCTCTTACGCCTCATGCAGATCGATTACTTCTTTGAAGGGAAGCTCCATGGAGATCTTGATACTAGACTCAAGCTGAAAGAGTAGTTGCGCTAACTGATGGTTGATGGCTTCCATGTCCTCAGTAGTGGGGGGTTGACTGAAATTATCAAAATTAGATAAATCTCACTGCTTTTCCTCAATCTCTATTGCAATGTGTTCCGTTGTGGCCACCAAATCATCAGGGAGAAATGGGGAGGGCAAGCCCATTTGAGTCAGTTAGGAGAATTTGATCCTCATACTATTCATAGTCTGACTCAGTGTTGCTAATAAATCTCTGGCATGGAGGATGGTCATGTGACAATAGATGAATTCTTTCACCTTCTTGGTTGCTGACGTCCGATCTTCAATCCCTACATCCACCAATTCTTCATTTTCCACCATGTATAACTTGTCGATAGAAACTTCTTTGCCTTGGGCACCCTCTTTGTAATGAATTGTGGGATTTGTTCAATTGTTCCACAAACCTCTCTAATCATACTTGCCACTTCTGCCATGAATTGAATCGTCGACTGAAGAGTTAAACAAAAATTCTTGAATTTTTCATATTAGGAAATATATAGTTGTTGGGCTACTACAAGGAGATCCAACTAAGTAGCAAGGGGTTGGGGAGGATTCTTCGAAACACCAATTTCCATCTCCTTTAACCCGAAATCTTGCATCAGCTCTTTAATTTTATTTTTTTCCATGGAGAGTTGTCCTTGTAGAGTTTCCAACTCAGCGTCCTTGCTTCGCTTTAGTTCTTTAGTTTAGCTCGAGGTTCTAGATTCTTTTTCTAGGCAGAGCTTTATTTCCTGTATCTCTTTTCTGAGTTGAGCTTGTTTGTTTTGGAGCTCCAGATCCTTCTACTACATTTCTTGCTCCAATTGAACTCGTTGCTACCTACATTTTTTGATTTTCTATTGCATTTCTCCCTCTACCCAAGCCAACTGGTCTTGTAATTCCTAGTTTACCTACTGTAGTCTAGCGACCAGGTTAGGATCCAGGGACTAGAACTTTGCAAGTTTCTCCTAGAGTCTGGAACTTTCCACTTGTGCTTGTTGAGATATTTGTGTAATTTCAACATCCCTTGCCTTTTCTTTCTTTAGTAGGACCTCCATCCTTACCTTGACATTCTTGATCTCTTCTTCCTTCTTTAGTTGGTGACTATAATTGAGGAAGTCAATAGTCACCACTCACTGGGTTTCCTGCATCAACTCAACTTTGTCCTATGGCTAGGATGTGTGCAAATCGATTCCTGCAACATGAATTGTATAATCCTTGGGTTGCATCTCCCCCTATAGTTTGATGGTGTGTTAGATGCATGGTTGTAAAATGAAACGACCCCTAGACTTCATTGAAAATGGTCTACACAAACAACTCGACAGGTTTTGTTGCATCCTTTTCTTTTCTCTTCTAGACCTTGATAGCCTATGTTGCTTTTGTTCGATTTCCTTGCCCCATAAATTATGCTAATGATTTAATCAACTCACCAATGAAGGGTGCACCAAGAGGAAAAGAAAAATGGAAATAAATATTTGTTGTCCCGGATGATGTCTTCTTCGACAGAGATATTGATATTGGGGAGAATTGGGGAATTTTATACCAAGGCCTAGTTTGGGAAGCAATAGAAGGACTCATGGGGAGTGGTGGTGGTAGCAACGATGTAGAGGATTCCATCTGTTGGGAAAGTTGAGTTGAAGCTGATGCAATGGGAGTAAAAGGAGTAGAAATGGCGGTTGAGAATTGGGCTTCGAAAAAAGGTAGAATAGACCACATGAGAGTAAACACTAATTGTCTACTTTGGGAGAATTGGGAGAAACCTCCTGTGACCATAGAAGCAAAAAAAGAAAGGCTGACACTTGAAGTAAGTGGGGGTGTAGATACAACAGAGGTAGTAGGACTAACCAAAGATTGTGTAGTGAGAAGATGGGGAGAGAAAGATACCTAAGTTGCAGAGGACTCTGATCCTTGGCTCGTTGCAGGCTCATGTGAGCCTTCTCTAGAAGTTGCATCCATGCACAAACTATTATCGGGTGGAGAATCGTCCACCTCTATGACCTCTGAAGGTTGTTGGGCTACCCTAGGTCTTCTCATGGCCCATGTGCATGGTCGTGAGGCCTTTGAATGTGATGTAGTCACCTGCACTCTTAGTGGAGCCTTTCCAGGCTGCTCCATTTCTTTTCCAGTTTTCTGCACTTAGGCCTTTTTCACCTCCTTTCCCTTCACTGTATATGCCTTAGCTTCCTCTAGATCTATATCCTCATCATCAATTCCATTAGTATCTTCATTCCCTTTGTTCTATATATCATTAAATCTTTCATCCTTGTCTATCTCCTGGAACAGGGCATTAAGGAATTTGGTCTCCTAATGATAAATCCAAAAAATTTCAATTTTCCCCCCACTCCAAGTGCTGCCAATGCTTAACCAATTCATTGTGAAGGGTGGCCCCCATTTGGCACCTGTTATTGGGCTTATCCAAAGGGAAATAGAAAGAGAGCCATGGCAGCCTCCTATCTTTGGTAGGAATATAGGCTAGGTCTACAAATAGATCATCTTGTTCTAACTGTGGATTCCGTCAAGCTTCCCAGTAAGGCCGAGAGTTATGAGTCACCTTAACGTTCATGTCTACTAAGTCATTATCAGGGTTATATTGCCACTTGTCACAAATTAATACCAGTCCCAGATGAGCCAAATTTTCTTCTAGCAGACCATGTATCTACTTGTTTATCATTATCACCATTTTGAAGCTCAAAGGGAAGAAGAAAAAACCTTTATGCTTCTTTCCTCTACAAAAGTTGTCGATAATCAATAGTTGCTGAAACACCTTGAGGGCCAACACCCTGTTTGTGACACATACCAGGAGTTAGAATGGCTCCTCGGTAAAGCCATGTAGCCTAAAAAATGTGAAATCGTCCCCTAGAAGCCAATCACAAGGAGGACAAATTTTTTGCATCCACCCTATTTGCTTAGTGGAAAATCAATAAAGCTTGTCATCCTCACTAAAATATTGCAAAATCAGAGTCAAGAAACACTCTAAAAATGCATAGTAATTATAATTTACAGAAAGGAGGGGATTCCACACAAACTTTGGCCTTCTTACTCCATTTTCATCAAATAGCCAAGCCCATACGATTTCTAAAGAAGTCAGGGTTTTGGTGCAAAAACATGTGAGCAAGGAGAGAGGAAAAATTGAACTTATGTTGTGTGTTGTAATCCTTGATTTGGTTCAAAATTTCCTGAATGATGACTTTTGTGAAGTCATACCAGAATAAAGAATGTTGTTTTCTCAACTGAAATCCCAAAACCATTTAAAAATATTTAATGTACTTGTCATTGTCCATACCACAAACAAAATCGATCATAGAGAAGGCCTCCTACAAGTATGAGTTAAAAGCGTTGTCCATAATTAGAATATGTGGTAGCTTTTCTAAATATTCTTTTGGCCTTTTGGTTTCTTGGTGATAAAAGTCCAGAGTGAGATCCCTGGTCTTTCATAACTCTTCCGCTCCTTTTGGAGTGAATGTCTCTATCTTTTATGCTCTAGAGCCCCTTTCGGTAGGGATGCATAACATATCACTTACAACCTGCACACTGATCACAAACCTCAGTTCCTAGCCTTCAATGGCACTAGTATATAGGCTAAAATGTTGAATGCACTCATGAACTAGTTTTGGGTAGTAATGCACAAAAGTAACCATATACTACAAGAGACTATAGAACCATAGCTTATACGCAAAATACTGTTGGCTAGTAGCCTATTTCATTCTCTAATAGGATGCTTCCCTAAGACTCTTAGGGTTAGTTTTAAGGATAGGGTCATGAATGTTATCCCATTCTTCTATTACTGGGGTCTAGTTCCTATGAGGTTTCTTGTCCACAACCCACATGTGGATCCACTTTGGCTTCTCTAGTATCCCAAGTGAAGCGTAAGAGATGTAACTGAAAATATTGGCCATTGGTTTCGCACGCATGGCATCAAATAAGCTTTGGGTCACCTCTCATTGTGCTTCCATATAAGGATTCTAGGCCATTTCAGTATTTTTTGGACCTTTGTAATGTTCAAACTTTCTGCAATTTGCCTGGGTTCTTCAACAAATTTTGCACTCAAATCTCTTTGTATTGAATAACATACTTAGGAAACTCTTCATAGTGTTGTTCCTTCTCATGCAACACTTAGACTTTTCTCAACTTGAAGTTTTAGACAACGGTGGCATTTTGCAATAAATTTGGCATGTATCACCAACTCTCTTGTTCATGCAAAATGAATTATTTTCCTTTTGAAAAGACAATAATTCATAATGACGATTAGTCATTATGTCCTACGGTGCAATTTCTTGGGAAATTAAGCTAATGATTGAAGGCATACAAAACCTTTCACACATGCTTTGCAATTAATAACTTGAAAAGAATGATTAAGCCACAAGTGTGATGAGTACACAAAAATATTTGAGTTCATCCTTAGAAACTAAAAAATGCTCGTAGCATGATGCATTAACAATTGATTGTGTGAACTATCACTTGGGACTGCCACCGGTTTTAGCTAATTAATTACTTCTTCTTAACTTCACAAGCAACAATTCATACACAAAAAAATAATTGGGTGGGATTCTCAAGTTTTCTCTTGGTGGGATTTTCGAGTTGCCTCCTGATAGGATTATTTAGTTAATACTTGATAAGCATCATGCTTATCGCATGCATGTACCTCGGCTATTTCTATAAATAGACCTAAAGACAACAACATAATTTCACTTGGTAATTGGGAAGAATTGGAATTTGGTAGTTAGAACTAGAGATAGGCCCAATGAATACTCCAATTAGGCTTACTAGCAATAGGTCGTAGGCAACATTTCTAGGTGAAATTTCTAGCAGGCGTCTGAAACACATGATGAAGAACAAGCATTCTTTGGAAATTATAGCAATGAAGTGGATATTGGGGAGAAATTGCATAGAATATGAGGATAAGTATAGGGTTAATACTAACATTTTCTCCCATTTTGTTTCCTCTTTGCTTTACATATAGGTACCCAAGCCAATGATCCTGTGACTCACCATGGAAATCTTCTTAAAGCACTACCTTGGTGGTCTTGGTGAAGTTGTGACAAATGTGGTGTATGGCCTTGGTCTCCCAATAGTGAGTGATCTCTATATACAAATTGAAGAAGATGTAGTGGTGCCATGGGTGCCATTCCTGAGCGGGTTTCGCATTCTAACCATTGGAGAGCACCACCACAAAGTTACTCGTGCTTGCTACTTCCTGCTGTGCTGCTACAACATGGTGTTGTTCTACGACATGGAGTGGTACACCAATTTTAGAAAACTAGTGTTCCCTCCACCACTTGCCATTATGGTTGTTGATGCTATCATTGTTGTTCCCGTTACACTTTCTGCTACTCCAGAGGCTATTGATGAAGTTATTCCTTATGCTACTGAGGCTCTTGTTGCCCTAGTTTGAAGAATGGACTCCTTTCTCCCATTTTTTTTTATATATGCCTTGAAAGGATTTCAATACGTGCTTGAAAAGTCACTTAGTATATATATATACTTGAAATGTATGGCCTTAGAACCATTTTGGAATTGTAATGTCAAAGTATATAATACTGTATAATGAATATACAACTTTTTAATCATTTTCCTATCTCTTTTGCTTTCTCTACTTCATGGGTTCCATTTTATTCTTCTTGCATTATGGGTTTCATTTTTCTTTTATGAGTTCCTTTCTCTACTTCTTGCATTATGAGTTCCTTTCTCTACTTCTGCATTATGGGTTTGCTCTAGAAAGATTGACTGAACAAAATACACAAAAAACACAAAGGAAAATTACATAATTACATATCTACACTGGCAAAATGATTAATAAAGCTTAATTGAACAATTTGAGGTGGATTCTGTTAACTGGAATCCTCAATGATTATTTTTCCATATTTTTCAATTCAAATGTATTATGTTGCTTGCATTGAATAATTCGAAAAGTCCCTTCCCACAAAATATCAAATTTTCCATCTTGGCTAGGCTTTGTGGCCCTTTAATTGAATTTTAGCACTAGGTCTCCACATTTAAGACTCTGGTCAAAGGTCTTCTTGTCAAACCACCTTTTAACCACCTGTTGGCAGTTAGACTTGGTTTTCAAGGCTTTTTCTCTTTTCTCCTGCACCTTCAACAACTCAGCCAACCAGACCTCCATGGCTTCGTTCTGTTCAACCTCTAGGGACTTGAGCAACTATAGTGTGGGGATTTCCATGGAGACAGGAAATAGCGATTCCTTCCCGTATACTAGCCCATATGGTGAAGTCTTAAGGACTTGCTTAGGAGCTATCCAGTCTAATTCTAGAGCTTTTGGGCTTGAAAGAAAAACCAAAAGAGGGTATGTGCAGGATCATCATGGAAAAAATAGGCCCTTAAGTTGCAAAAAATTTAGAAAAATTAGAGTCAGGCAACTTGATGTAAAAATTTGAAGAAGTTATCTATATTATTTAAAAAATATGTAAGAATAGAATATGTATAAAATTGAATGTAGTTTCTAAACTACTAAGTTTATTTAAAAAAAAATCTATTTGGTGAAAATTTGAAATTTCAATGCAGTAGTACTTAAATTTCAGGAAAAAATAAGAAGTAGGTGTCTATCTGACCACCTTAACTACAATAAAATGATAATATTTTTTTATAAAATTTTAGATATAAGTAGATGACTCATGTCCGGATGTGATGCATATTTTTTTGTAATTTTTTCCCAAGTAAATAATTAATTATGAATTTTTATTACAACTTTTAAAAAATATAAAAAATCGTATGTCGACCACCTTAACTTGGTCAAAACTTCATGAAATTCAATTTTTATTTTTTAATCCTATAGTATGCAAAGCATAGAATGTGACACATGTTTTGGATTCAAAAAATGTGATATGGTTTGAAAGCTATAGATGTTTTTCAATCAGCCTATCAATCAGGACTTTAGTCATAATTCAAATAGAAAATGAATAATAATTATTTATTAAATTCAAAGTAAAGTATAATTTATATTGGTGGAAAGCTGAGAATCTCCTTCAAAAACCCTTTTCGTTTCATCAATTTTGGGTTAAAAAAGTCGTCAGCCACATACCCTACACATACCCATCATATCACCACTTTTTGGCCCATCATGATCCTACACATACCCAGGTGGGATTAATCATCCCGATAAAATCAAGGCCCCATTGTGCAAAGGGTTCCTTGGTAACGATTGGATTTAGAGGAATTATTGAGTTCTTCCTTCTCCCTATGAAGAATTGGAATTCCTTGTAGGCCTTAACCAAAGAGTGAGTTATTGAATAGAGTAGGCCATAAATATCTAGCACACATAATTTTGATGGTGGTGGTCTTTGTAGAGAAATGTCTACCCGTGGGACTACTGTGAAAAATGTCTAGAATTTTCTTTGCTTGCTCTGTGGTGACACACTGCAACAGAACACCATTGCAGTTTCTTTTGAAAAGGACCCCTTCAATGAATTCATATCTGCTATTCTAAAATCTATAGAATCTTGTCTTTTGAGAAGGGAGGCCCATTGAGTATTTCCTAGTCTGCATGTACCTCATCCAATCCACCAACCAACAACCTTCAAACTCAAATTCATTCATTAGAACAAGCTCAAGTTGTTCCTCTTCTGCTACCATTTCTTGATCATGCACCAAATACTCACACAGTCCTCTCCCTTAGATGATCTTTGTGGGCTTGACCTCAATGTCATATTCTAGGATCTTAGTAATCCAGTTGACACTTTTCTCTGTGATTTCTCCTTCCATAATGTATTCACACACACTAGAATGCAAGACATATACAACCACCTTGTTGCAAGATATGAGGTGTCAGAACTTCTTGAGCCCCTTAACAATGACAAATACTTTCCTTTCATTGAAGTTATAATTCATTTCATAATCCTTTAATGTATTGGAGTGTAATTTTATCGAATGTTCTTTGTTTCCTTCATCATCCTTCTAGGTCAAAACAATAGCAATGTTGGATTTTCTATTGAACACATACATTATGAAGTCCTTTGATAGGTTTGGGTTTACCAACATAGGAGCTGAAGAAATAGCATCTTTAACCTTTTCAAAGGCTTATATGGCCTCTTTTGTCCATCTGAATAATTGATCCTTCTTGAGCATCAGGGTAATAGGTCTAATTAATCCTGCAAAATCATAAATGAATTTGCTCACAAAATTTACCTTTCCAAAAAGGATTGAATTCCTTTCTTGTTGACTGGTAAGGGAAGCTCCCTAATTTCCTTCATCGGCTCTGGGTCAATTGTAATTCCATCTTTGGACACCACATGTCCCAATAGTTTTCCTTGCGGAACTCTAAAGACACATTTTTTTGAGTTCACGGATACCCTGAACTCCTGGAATCTTTTAAAAACCATTTCTAGATGGTCAAAATGATAATATTTAGACTTAGAAAATATAGTCAAATCATCCAAGTATATTAAGATAATCTTATTGATTAATTCTCTGAAAGCAATATCCATTGCCTGCTGGAAGGTAGCTCCCACAATTGAGAGACTAAAGGGAATTTTTGCGTAGGAAAATGTTCCCCACTTGGTAGTGAACATTTTTTTGTATTGATCTTCCTCTTTTAACTGGATTTTGTTGTAACCGAAGAAGTCATTCAACAAAGAAAACATTTCTAAGCCGACCACTATTTGCAAGATAGAATCCATGGAGGGAAAGGGGTAGTGGTCCTTTAGGGATGCTCTATTTAGGTACCAAAAATCAACAAATAGGTAGATGTCTCCATTCTTTTTTTAGACAAGACCATGGTTGGAAACCCATGTGTTGTGCTTGATTGAGAAGATGATCCAGGATTGAATCAGCTTTTTCAACTCTTGCACCATCAATGCCTCAATATTTGGATTCATTGGTCTCTACTTTTGGCGGATAGGTTTTTCTCCTTTTGTTAGTTCTATAGTATGCTAGATGATTTTGGGATCATGTCCCTTGAGGTCATCATATGACCATGCCACTACTACATATTTTTTTACAAAAATGGATGAGCCTTTCTTTATCATGCTGTGGGACATCCTTTCTAACCTTGAGATTCCTTTTGTTCCCAACCTAAAGGTCCACATAGTCACTTTTGTTCGCTACAAACTTCCTCTTGTCATTCCTTGCATCATCACAATTCAATAGGTTTTTGATAGTGACCAGTCCTTTTGAAATCTTGTTGGACCTCAGCTAAATAATTTAGCCTTCATAGGCCTCGGTAATTTTTGGTTGGAGTTGCTCAGCGAACTCTCCTGAATGCTAGATGAATGAGGTGATGTGTTCATCCTTTTCAAACACTTTCCATCTCTGGTCATTATCTAGGATTTCCAGTTGGAAAATAACTTGCACAAAGTGTATGTTATGTATTAGGTCAGAAACAAGGTCAAATTGAGATTTGATCATTGCCATGTGATTCACATCTGTATTTTGCTCCTTGGGCACTATCTGGATATTGAAGACTTCAAAGCTTTCAATCAGGTCCCAAACTATATTCCTATAAGATCTCATGTGAACATTCTTGGTTGTAGGGATCCCTTAGACTTGATTAACTACTAGCTTAGAGTCTCTAAACACCATTATTTGTTTAACACCCATCCATTTTGCAAGACTTAGACCTTGCACTAGGCCTTTGTATTTAGCTTCATTATTTGAATAGGAAAACTAAAACTGAAAAGACCTGAGGGTCTTTTCATTGGATGGTGACATCAAACATATCCCAACTCTTGCACCAACTTTACATCTTGCTCCATCAAAATGTAGTGTCCATAGCTTTGAGGCTTGACCACCCCTGGATTCCTTCATGACCTTTGGAATCACTTGATCTTCATCATAGATGACATAGGTTCCTAATCTGATGGCATGATATTTTCCAAAAGGATCAATGTCTATATATTCACTTAAGAGGAACTTTTCCTGATCATTTTGGTCTCTGGTCAACTTCTCATCCTCTAGTAGCTTAGTACAATACATTTCCTCTTTGGTAATAGAGGTATGAGTGGCCTCAAAGTTGATCATGGCTTCATCTACTACATGTTCTGAATGTAGAGGTTTGGACACTAACTTCATTTTAGCTCCATGTTTGGTCTTGAGGATCAAGTGTGAACAATCCAAGGAAAGATATTTTCCTATCTTGGAAGTGAATTCCTAGGATAAGAAAAGACCGAACACGGGGGGAACATCTATGATGATGGTATCTTGTGGAACTGTGATACTAGGGGAGGATAATAGAGTCAAGGAGAGGTTCATAATGACACATACAGTTTCAACCTTGTTCCCATCAATATACATAACCCATCTATTTAAAATTTCATAGTTAAGTCTTAAGGCTTCAACTATTTGTTTGGGAATGACTGTGGTACTAGCACCAAAGTTAATCATAGAATTGTGCAACAACTTCTTACCCACAATGAGAGTCAAGAAGAAGGGTTTCAGTTTAGGCTTACCTTTACTTTTAGTAGAAGCTTCCTCTCCACTATTTGTGAGAAATTTAGCCTGAGGTGGAAAATTGATGGCCTTCCCAAGTTGGAGGGTTTTTTTGTTGGCTCCTTGCTGATATCTTCTAGTAGGGCTATCTGCAACAATGAATTCTAATCCACAATGGATAAGATATCCCAAAGAGATAGATTAGCTGAGGATTTCTTCAATTCTTCCACCACATTGAATGGTGGAAGATTCAAAGTTTTCTATTCCTTAGCCCTTGTTATAGCAATTTCCTTTCACAATTGAATTTTATGTGTAATTGTGGAGGTAATAGGACTTTGGTCAGGGAAACTTTTGGCCTATGGGACAACCAGTTTACCCGTGAATCTCTGCTTTGAGCGAGTGTTATAATATGACTACACTTGCAGGGGCTTGGATGTGGATGTATCGTTTGTGAACACCACCTCTTCTTCTTCCATCCATGAGAAGAGAATGTGATCTGAAGCTATGTCTATTTCTTTCTCTAGGGAAATTCCTTGCATTTGCATGGGGAGTACTATGTTTTCCATTTGCGGAGAGGCCATACATAACCTCTGAAATTTGATGAAATACATTGGCTACGCTGTTTCACCACTCTTTGTTGTAGATTGTCACATAAACAATTTCGGGGCATATGTGCTTCATTGCAAGGGAAGTACTAGGGATTGATGTCATCAATGAGATTATTTTTCCCCATTTTCAGCTCTCTACTCAATCTTGAGTGAGCATTCTATAGTGGAGTAGGCACCAACACCATCTAATTATTTATTTGAGTCTGCAGATTTGTGCGCAAGCCTCCTTAGAACTGATTTTGCTGGTAGGAAGATCTTCCGCCTTGATAATTTTGGTAAGTTGGATTCAAAGGCATGGAATGGCTCCGCTTGATGGTAGTTATTTAATTTGAGATGTTCCACAATAACTCCTTGACATCACTCATCTCATCTTTTGAAGAATTAGACTTAGAAGCAAATCTATGTGGCATGCTCATATACAATAGATTGGAGAGGAGCAGATGCATTGGTAGATGATATCTCTTGGGTGGGAATCAATAACTTTGAAAATATAGGCATAGCAGGCTAAGGTGTTAACTTTCTGGCATCGATCAGATTATTCTCTACCTAAACAACAATACTATATACACCTAGAAAAGTGTTCCCACCAAGGGATTGGATCATCACTAAAATGTTGGCATTGAGAGACTTCAGATTGAAAATGAATGCAAAATTTGCAAGTAGATGGATTACAAGTTGAATCCTTTTCCAAGTCATGTGAAACCAAGCATTAAAGTAGGTCATGACCTCTTGAGGGGCTTGCTTTATGGCTGCTAGCTATTGAAATAGTGAAGACCGATCTCCATTGTTTGAAAAATGCTCGTAGAAAGGATCTTTGAGTTGATCCTAGGTATTGATAGTATTGGCTTCCAAAGTGTGATACCAATCTAGCACTCTGCCTTTGAAAGAGTCTACGAGCAACCTTAGCATGACATTTGGTTAGTAACACCATGCACCAAACACACATCCGCCACATCTTGTAGGTGTTCAGATGGTGTTTTCGAGCCTTCCTCGATGAATTTTGGTACAACTTTTAAAGTAGGGGTTGGGGTAGGGGACCAAATGGTGGGTGCTATTGGTGCTATAAAATGGCTTTCACATCCCATGCCACATAATTTCTATTAGCAATCGACAACATGGCTAGTGGAGGGATCAAAACATTCACTAGACAATTTCTTGTTTGTACTATTACTAGTGGTGGCACTAGAAGGCCAGGGTTGTTCATTGTTTGGGATCTAGTAATAGGCTTATGGCTCATACACCCACTTTAGATTTAGATACATTTAAGAAGTCCCACCGAGTGTTCTAGAAAAATAAACTATTGACACCTCAAAATGCTAACCAACAACCTTATGGGAAACTCAGATAATGGGGGGACCAATTACGTTGAACTGAGTGACCTCAAGGTTTTTTAAAGAAGTTGACTCCTATATTTGGGGGTTTGGAATGGGAAAAGGAAGTAGATATATAAAATAAAGATCTAACCTAAGGTAATGTGCCAAGAGTTAAGTATGGGCACAGTAAATCTTTCTTTCAGATGGGATTTAAGGGTGGCTATTCAACAATTTGCATGTCCAAAAATAACTTAAAGCATAGATGAAAAACCTAAGAAGTTTATAAAATAACATAAAATAACTTCCATACACATTTACTAAAAACAAGAGTCCAAGACATGGTCTGATTTAGTAAACGTATATTGAAATTATAGAAGTTATGCAAATAAACTACTCAATACAATAACAACACAATGTAATATTTTTTCAACTAGCTAAGAAACAAAAAGGCTAAACAAACATGGCATAGTTTGTGAATCTTAATACAACAATCTAAAACAATACAAAGGCTTGGTTTCTTTCAATAATTATTTTGTGTATTCTCCGAACTCATTTTTGGAAAGTTGAAGCAACATATATAGAAAATCATCCCACCACCTGAGAGCCAGTAATTGAAAAGATTCCCAAGAACGAGCAATGATATCCATCACAATGATTTCCTAAGGCCGTTGCAATAGAAAAGATTCTAAAACATAGAATGCAATAACCTTCAAACTAGATGCATCCCTCTGCAAATGATTATTGTGGTCCCAGTGTGGAAGCAACAAAATTCCTATGCACACACGTGTTGCTCGCCCAAGGAGTTGGTTAGGACATGTGGCGATAGGACAAGGATTTTCATTCATTCTTCTCTTCCTTGTGATGAAATTCCCCACAGAGAAGACATGTGGAAGAGTCTTTGTCTCGAGTGTTGACTGTGGGCTCCGCCAAAAGGTTCTCACAGAATGATGCTATCTGGCATGCAAACGGAGCTCAATATAGAAGAAAACGGGAGTGGGCTCACAAAGGTCTGCACTGCTAACATGTGGAGGCATGGCGAGGCTTGATAAAGAAGCAAGGGAGTGAATATTTGCAAGAAGCGCACAACGAACATGTGGAGGAAGTGGGAAAATCTCTTCAAAAATGGCCTGGAGATATTCAAACATATGAGGTGTGGACTAGGCCAAGCAAAACAACATCATCAATCAGAAGGGAGCTCTAGGGATTTTCAATCCACAAATCCCTTACCAAGAATTTTCTTGTGAACACAATGGTTGATGTGCTCAAAATTAATTTTTGTTTGAAAGATTGGATATTAGGTGCTCAAACTTGACAAATTAAGATACCATTCCACAGCAAGCTGAGGTGTTAACTTTCTGGCATCGATCAGATTATTCTCTGACTAAACAACAATACTATATACACTTAGAAAGGTGTTCCCACCAAGGGATTGGATCATCACTAAAATGTTGGCATTGAGAGACTTCAGATAGAACATGAATGCCAAATTTTCATGTAGATGGATTACAAGTTGAATCCTTTTCTAAGTCACGTGAAACTGAGCATTAAAGTAGGTCATGACTTCTTGAGGGGCCTACTTTATGGCCGCTAGCTGTTGAAATAGTGAAGACCGATCTCCATTGTTTAAAAAATGCTCGTCGAAAGGATCTGTTAGCTGATCCCAGGTATTGATAGTATTGGCTCCCAAAGTGTGATACCAATCTAGCACTCTGCCTTTGAAAGAGTCTACGAGCAACCTTAGCGTGACATTTTGGTCGGTAACACCATGCACCAAACACACATCTGCCACATATTGTAGGTGTTCAGATGGTGTTTTCGAGCCTTCCTCGGTGGATTTTGGTACAAATTTTAAACTAGGGGTTGGGTTAGGGGCCCAAATGGTGGGTGCTATTGGTGCTATAAAAGGGATTTCACGTCCCATGCCACATAATTTCTATTAGAAATTGACAACATGGTTGGTGGAGGGATTATAATGTTCACTAGACGATTTCTTGTTCATACTATTACTAGTGGTGGCACTAGTAGGCTAGGGTTGTTCGTTGTTTGGGATCTAGTAATGGGCCTATGGCTCATACACCCACTTTAGATTTAGATACATTTAAGTAGTCCCACCGAGTGTGCTAGAAAAAAAAATTGTTGACACCTCAAAATGTTAAGCAACAACCTTATGGGAAACTCAGATAATGGGGGGACTAATTGCGCTGAACTGAGTGACCTCCAGGTTTTTTAGAGAAGTTAACTCCTATATTTGGGGGTTTGGAATGGGAAAAGGAAGTAGATATATAAAATAAAGATCTAACCTAAGGTGATGTGCCAATAGTTAACTATGGGAACAATAAATCTTTCTTTCAGATGAGATGTAAGGGTTTGTTCAACAATTTGCATGTCCGAAAATAACTTAGAGCATAGATGAAAAGCCTAAGAAGTTTATAAAATAACATAAAATAACTTCCATACACATTTACTAAAAACAAGAGTCCAAGACATGGTCTGATTTAGTAAATGTATATTGAAATTATAGATGTTCTACAAATAAAATACTCAATACAATAACAACACAGTGTAATATTTTTTCAACTAGCTAAGAAAAAAAAAGGCTAAACAAACATGGCACATTTTGTGAATCTTAATACAACAATCTAAAACAATACAAAGGCTTGGTGTCTTTCAATAATTATTTTGTGTATTCTCCGAACTCATTTTTGGAAAGTTGAAGCAACATATATAGAAAATCATCCCACCGCTTGAGAGCCAGTAACTGAAAAGATTCCTAAGCACGAGCAATGATATCCATCGCAATGATTTGCTAAGGCCATTGCAATAGAAAAGATTTTGAAACATAGAATGTAGTCACCTTCAAGCTAGATGCATCCCCCTATGAATGATGATTGTTGTCTTAGTGTGGAAGCAACAAAATTCCTATGTAGACACATGTTGCTCGCCCACGAAGTTGGTTAGGACATGTGGCGATAGGACAAGGCTTTTCGTTCATTCTTCCCTTCCTTGCGATGAAATTCCCCATGGATGAGACATTTGGAAGAGTATTTATCTCGAGCATTGACTATGGGGTCTGCCGAAAGGTGCTCGCAGAATGATGCTATGTGTCACATAGGCGGAGCTCAGTATAGAAGAAAAGGGGAGTGGGCTCATAAAGGTCTGCACTGCTAACATGTGGAGGCATGGTGGGGATTCATAAAGAAGCAAGGGAGTAAATATTTGCAAGGAGCACACAACGAACATGTGGAGGGAGTGGGCAAATCTCTTAAAAAATGGCCTGGAGAGATTCAAACATATGAGGTGCGGACCAAGCCAAGCAAAACAACATCATCAATTGGAAGGGAGCTCTAGGGATTTTCAATCCACAAATCCCTTACCAAGATGTTTCTTATTGAACACAATGGTTTATGTGCTCATAATTAATTTTATTTTGAAACAATGGATATTAGGTGCTCAAACTTGACAAAATAATATACCATTCCAAGTGTTGTTGGAACTAGCTCATATGATGAGTTATTTATAGGCTTGGAGGATGACAGATTAAGGATTGCGATTAATTTGAGAGATCAATGGAGGAGGTTGATTAATAGTATTGGATGTATAAGAAGCTTATAAATGGAAATTTATGGGTCTGTGCAAGATCATAGGGGTCCAAAAAGTGGTGATGTGAAAAAAGGCATTTTTAACTCACCCAAAAATGCGAAATTCCACTTTGACTTTTTGTAGGCTTGGGTGAAAAGTACATAGTGTCAACGCTAATACCAGATCGAAATAGATATTCAATAGAAATGAATATCCATTTTTTTAGGTCATATTTTTTAATTTCGTTGGGTCCGGGAATGACCAATATTTTTATTTTATATATTATAATATAATTTTTAAATATATTTATTATAATGTTTTTTATTATATTTATCATATAGCATATGTATATTAAATTAAAAAACATTATAATAATCAAAGAGTATGATTTGTATATTGGAAAATGTAAGTACTACTGAATTTCGTAGGGAAAGCTAACTTTTTTGATGTTTTGATTCTAAAATTGGCATTACTTGTCATGATTATGCCTTGGGCTTCAAATTTAAATTCTTATGTAAGCGAATGATTTTTCCTGAAAATTGAAAGCAGATTGGTACCTTAAGGATATTGTCATGTGCTCTAATATGCAGTGAGTGATCTATATAAAGAAGTGATGGGAAAAGTTGTATATGAAAACTTTGGCCACACTTAAATTCACCACTTCTTTGGCAAATGCTGGAGGCCGTATATGCAAATTTTGGCCAAAATTAAATTCACCACTTGTTTGGTGAATGCTAGAGAGTCTCATGATGGTATCTTTAAGGTACCTTTCGTGTGTGGCGGTACCTCACATTAATATTTTTTAGAAAATTTAATCCTTTTCACATGATTTGGTATATCTTAATGGATTTTTCCTTATTAGTTTTTCTCCATACAACACAGTTACCATTATTACCAACAAAAATTGTGCGAAGGGTTCTTCAAGTTTTAAAAATTGAATTTTATCATCCATTTTCATTATTCTGTTTCAAGAAGCTTTTGTGAGTGCTACTGAGTAGCTAATTCTGAATTGAGTAACTAGTGAAGACATAGTGGAGACGTGGCTTTCAACCCCTAGAATTTAAGAATTAATTGCCTTGTTCAATTTTGGGAAAGGTCATTTGAAGATAGCCTTTCTTAGGAGGATTTAAGCCTCATTTTAAAGATGGATTACATGCATGAGGAGGATGTTGTACGGTCGGGGTTAGGAATGGAGGTTGTCAACCCGAGAGTTCGACATTTATTATTCCCTTTGCAAGTGCTATCAATATTCTTATCAAATGCTATGGATTTACTTCAATCATTGAGGGAATCAGAGTTAATTGTAGTAAAATTTATAAACCTTGAGTTCATTGATAAGAATGATCTACTGTCTCTTGTGCAAAAATATAATTTGTTTATCGGGGAAGGGTATATTGGAGGTTTATTTCCTCGTGTGTATGTAAAGGAAAGATCTGGTTTTGAAGAAATATTCAAAGCTATCAGATTGGGTCTTCAATTTCGAAATGATTATGTTTTGATATATGCTCTAAAAAAACATGACAAGAGAATCTTTGTGTCTCTAGAGTTTGAAATCAAAGAAATTTTTTATGCCATTTCCTTCCTTCGGGATTGTGTGTAGAAATTTCCCTTAAGCCATTTTTTTAGGGAAAAAGAAAAATTTCATATTGAGTTAGATGCCCAATTGTTTAGAGAATCTCATAATTACCCATGTGCGAAGCGCTCCAAATCTCTGAATCAGGGTTTAAAGGAAAGTAGCTAAGTAGAAGTCATAGCTCAATTAGAAGATGAAGTCGTTCCTTTTATTGGTTATGAATTTTTTGCAAAAGAGACGTCTCTTCCCATTAAAACTGAGTTGCAAGATGAGCAAGTTGTGGTGCAAGACCAAAATTCAACCTGTACAGAGTGAATGGAAGAGTAGCTAAAAATCCAGGTAGTCAAAATGTTTTTGATACAGTTTTTTGGTAGAGGCTGGGCATGCACATGTTTGAAGATAATGCCTCATTTTGTATCAATTATGTATTAGGTTTTTATTTGGGTTAAGGTGGTGGTACTATAGCTAGTATTTTTATGAAAATATGATTATTGATTCCCTAAATTCGGGATAATTTTTGTAATTGACTTAATAACTCAAATCAATTTTTTGTATAGTTTGGGCTACAACTGGAGGTTTTCTTCCTGGTTCTTTCCTATCGATATTCCCTTTGAACCAGGATTATGTATATATTTTTATAAACATTAATATATTATAGTGGCTTGACCACTTTTGTCAAAAATAAAAAAGTTTTTTAAAAAACATTATAATAATCTTTTTTAAATGAACATTATAATATTTTTTTTTAATTTAATATTATCTAATAATATATTTAATATATTATAATATTATATTATATTATAATACTTATATAGTATTAAATATTATATAATATTATATTATTATAGAATATAATATTATAATAAATTAATTATATTATTAAATAATATTAATTGTATTATAATATTAAATATAATATAATATAATATTATATAAATTATTAATTATATTATAATATTAAACATAATATAATATAATATAATATTATAATATATAATATATTATATCATACATAATATAACATATATTATATTATAATACAATATATAAATAATATATTATATAATATAATTTTATAATATAATATAAAATGATAAATGATATCTTACATTTCAAAAAACACTGCCAATACTATATGGTCAGGCCTCAGACCCGACCATATATTTAAAAAACTACATAAAAGAAATAGATATATGTTTCCTATTTTATAAAAACTAAAAAAAAAAACTCAAGAGCTCATTTTTAGCTGACTGCGTGCGAGTTCTCTATTGAACAACTCATATATCCATTCCTAGGTGAGTCATCTTGCTCAAATCAATAGAATTTGAAAAGTATTTTTGGATTTTTATTTTTTTCTTCAATTTATATTGGTTTTGCATTTTTTTTTATGAATTTTAGTTAAAAATAGGATATTTGATAGGTTTTTTATTGCATTAAAATGATTTTTAATTTTGAATTTTTTTATCAGTTAACACGCTTAAAATGGCTCAACATGAAAACCCTAACCCCACACAAGATGAAAACCCTCCAAATCCTCCTTCACTACGACCGTTGTTTCCAAACCAAAATGTGCCAACAATACATGAATCTATTCACATAAATTTAGATCAATTGAGAAATGTATGTCCAAATCTATGAGACACTCACTGAACTATCAAACATGAATAAAAATTTAGAAATAATCATTTCAAATGTTGAAACTTTGGCAACTCAGCACAATAGATTTGCATAGTGGCGAGAGGAATAAAAACAATTTTATGCTAATGGGTTATCATATGATGAGGTAAGGGCACTTGCTATTGACAAATATCAATTAGCCTAGTTATTCATCAATTATAGAATAGGACAGCCCATTAATGTTCTAAAGCCAAAATTTTCAATTAAATGGTGCACCCATGGAGGGATATTAGATAGTTTTTGGAGACGGTGGATGGTTTTTGATAAACCACCCAACAAAAATCTTGACGTCCCTCAGTATTTTCTCTTAATATTATATGTTGAGTTTATCCTAGGGAGGCATGCCAATTACTTTGACATGTGATATTTCTAGGGTGTTGGTAGAGGGATGCCACAAGATAGACCTAAAGCATGCCGAGTCACCCCAATTCATCCTGCTCCACCTATTGCTGCCCTGACACCACTACCTTACTCTAAGATTGCTTTAGATGCAAGGAATCAAAGCATTTATGCCTTACATTCATTGGGTGATCATTTGGTCACGTACAGCCATCATGTTGCATTTGACAGTGCAACCCATCATGATGGTGATGCAACCGATACATCCCAACATGATGGTGGTGCACCTAATGCATCAACTCCCATTGGTACACTGTGGTCTTTGGGATATATTTGTGTGCCCCATTACTACATGTGACGTGTAACAATTTATGTTTGGGTCTTTTTAGACGGTCCATTGGGGCTCCCATAGAGACATCTGACTATGAGGTTCATGATATGTTAGATGTAGGAGTTGATAGAGCACAGAGTGGACCATTTGTAGGAGATAGATCGACTACCAGGGACGATATGGGAGCACCAGTAAGACTTAAAGTAATTTCATAGTGTGTTTTATCTAAATTCTTCCATATTTTATGAGAGATATGTGTACTAACATATATTTATGCAATGGAATCTTTAACAAGTGCTGACAGGGGAGCAGATTTCACAAGTGTAGGAGGCTATGTAGATAGCCATTTCATTTTCCCTAGAGAATCAGTATACAATATTATTTAAATTATTATTTTATATGTTAATTTTTGAAATCTATTATGTTTAAAGGTACATGTACTACATAGATTGATAGTCTAATGTAATCTTGTGTTTTAATCTTGTGTTTTTATGCAACAACCTGGTTCTTTTACAACCATGTTGACTCGGCCTGACCCATTGGATGAAGCTGCACAACATGTATATATATATTTTTGTTCTTGACATTATGATTATATGTACATGTGCATTTAAATTGTGTTACATTCTTGTCATTTTTTATATAGGAAACCATCTTAGCTGCTTCATGCACTATGAGCCCATCTAGTGTCGTAGCATCACAATAGGTATGTGTTTATTTTATATTGTAGATATTTATGTTTAGATAGGAGTAGATATATATTTAGTAAATATGGTTATTTGTCAACAATTATATGTTAATTTTTATCATTTTTGTTTTACCTGCTATAGTCCTCTATCCGACTCAACACTCTGACCAATGTGGGACCATTTCTTTATAGGAGGATTGTCGATCATCCTAAGGGACAATCATATGTAGATCGTATTGTAGAAAAGAGAGCAAGACTTGAGGTAAATAAAATTGCATTAATGATATAATATAGTACACGTATAGTGATTTTGATGTTAAATTCATAATTTATAAATGATAGTATATAAGTTTCTATTTACTAGTCTATCTTGTCAATGATTCACATAATTAATCTAATTTGTGGTTTGAATTGTTATTATGTAGGAAGATTTAGAGAAATTAAGTTCTCCAAGGAGGCTCAATTTTGATGGTCCAACACAAGATTAGGGGGTGATCCCACAATACTGGTTTACAATTTTTGGCCAAACTGGACACTAAACTGATTTTTTTGTAACTAAATCTTCATGTTCGAGCACCTATAGCGGCTAAACCGTGAGGAATTTGAAGATAATGCAAACTATTGATTTGTGAAATTTTGTTTGTTGATTCTAAATATATATATTTTTAAAAATCTTGGAGTCAAATTGCACTTCTTTTCCATCTCATTCAAAAATTAGTTTTTTTTAGTAAACACCAATTTTAAGGAGTGATGCTCACCATGTAAAACATAACCTTTTTTTTTCCATGAAGGATAAAATTCTATTTTTTTCAAATTTAGATTTGTAACTATGGTATCTACCACTTTCATTTGGTTTCATAGTGTTTTATTGAATATTTTTTCCTTAATCAAGTTTTGAAGTCAAACCAATTACAATTCAGACATAGGTGGACTGTATACAACATAAATTTTTTTAATATATCAAAATTCAAGTTTTTTGTTGGATCAAGGACTTCAATATCTAGTGCATTGATTTTTTTTTTTGACAATTTTCTATTTTTCCATATGCACAGAACAAAGAGTTTGACTTTTAGTGAAAAACCTACATTCACAAGAAATAAAAAATAATATAATAATTAAATTAAATTTATTTAAAATTATACTTTTGGGGAAGCTTATAATAAGGAATACATACAAAAAATAAATTTTAAATGAATTCATTTGATCCCCCAAAAGGTAAATCAAAAGTGTTTTTTTATTAGCATTTTGATAGGTGTTGTAGACATATAAATTTAACCACTTCCATATGGTCAAAGTTGTCTCCTTATTCATCCCTTTACTCATCTACTTTGTCGGTATTAATTAAATCATTCATTTAATTAATATTTCATCATTTGCATAAGGTTCCTAAAGTATTTAATTTAATAATTAAATACTTTTACGTTCTTTCCTCTCTAAATTAAATAAATATACCACTTTTATTTAATTTAGTCATATAACCTCTTTGAATTTAAGCCAATTTTTAATTCTTCTTTTTCTCTATCATTGTCACATCCTCCAACTTTTGCAAGTGGGTCTCTAATTCCTCTTAAGCCATCTAACCCTCTTTTAATCATAATTAATTTATGGTTAGGATGTGTTACATCCTCCAACATTTGCCACTTGCTTCTAATCTTTAGTTAATTATCTTAATCATGTGTTTGCACAACCTTAATCAAGGTCATTAGCCACATTTAGCATGCCTTTTTAGTCAACCTTTTCATTTGTCTTTCTTGGTATTGACTCTCTTTCCCATGTGAATTTTAAATTCACATTTATTCCTTCTAGAATCTCCTCTTCTATGCATCTTCTAGAATCTTTTGACTTGTCACATCAAGTCACATGTGGACAAAGGCTGAACCCTTTTTGGAACCTTGTCTTGTCCATGAGATTCTTGAAAGTATGTGAATTTTTAATTCACATTTATTTCTCCAACTACTTTCCCTTTTCCTATGGATATTTTTGAGGAATTCTAAATTTCTTCAAAATTCATTTTCATTCCCACTTGGAGACAAGAAGTTCCTTTTTAGGAAATCTTCTCATTCTTCAAGGTACTTGCAAAGTACTTGTCTTTCTTCCACCTCATGTACCGTCCTTCCACCTTATTTACACATCACTATCCCTAATCCATCTCACATTCCACATGTCAAGCTGTGAGGGCTTGAGAGTCCTCAACTCACCATATCCCTTCATCTTGACCTTGTTGGAAAAATCTCAACCGTTGAATTCTCTAGAGAATTCAACTTCCTCTATAAATAACCCCTCTTTTCTCTTATTTAGGGGGTTGATTATTGTGCTAACCAAACTCTTGTAAAATTTTCATTTGAGCCATACTTAGCTAGAATTATCATTTTCTTGCATAGAACATAGAATCCTCATCTATTTTCCATCCATATTGCATCTCATTCATACATCTTTTTTCATCAAGAGGAGCATATATCATGTCAACAATCGAAGGGCCAACCAAAGGAGCAACTTAACAAGGTATTATCGTTCTATCTATTTTGTTAGGTTTAACTTTTAGCCCAATCTTGAGGTGTTAGGCGTTTAGGTGGTTTCTTGCATGTTTTGTGTTGCTACTCATTTTTGGGACCACATTTATTCCTGATTACATTTCTGGCGCACCCAGTGGGACCCACAAACGAGTCTTATTCTTTCACATTTTCTATATTTTTACTATTTGTAGGTGAAGGTTGTAGAGGGGTGAACCCGACCTATTAGACAGGCATACCTAACCTTTAGAGGCAAACTTGACCCAATAGATAGGAAAACCTGACCTCCACAAAGACTTAAAAGTTTGTAGTTTTCACAGAGGGGTGAATCTGACCTATCTAGGGACGTACTTGAACTTCAAGGGTGAACCTGACCTCCACAAAGATTTGAAAGTTTGTAGTTTTCATAGAGGGGTGAACCTGACCTATCCAAAGGCATACTTGACCTTCAGGGGTGAACTTGACCTAACAGACAAGAGAACCTGACCTCCACAAAGACCTGAAAGTTTATAGTTTTCATAGAGGGGAGAACCTGACCTATCCAGAGGTGTACCTGACCTGTCTAGGGGTGTACTTGACCTTTAGGGGCATACCTGACCCAACAGATAGGTGAACCTGACCACAAATAGCTTTTTCCAGAAGGTAAAAAGTGAAATTTAAGCACTATTTTTGACTATTTTGAGTGTTTTTGAACCCCTAATGTGTGTTGTTTATGTCTATGCAAGTATTTGATTAACATTTGGAGGAAAAAAAAAGAAATCACTAACAAGTTTCTTGCAGGATTATCTATTTTGAAACTTTTATCAGTGGTTGTTTATCATTTTTTAGTAATTTAGGAACATAGATTAATTAGGGGAATTCAATTTACCTTATGTGCCATGTTTTTAGTAAGCTATTGACGTATCCAATCCTCTTGTGCTATTTGGTCATACTGGGTTACGAGAAATTGTAGCTTACCAAGTCCTTTGAGTCACCCTCTTTTGTTTTTCTTAGTAGAACCTACTTGGGGATTTCATCACCCCAAAAGATGATCCCAACCACATGTACCGATGGGGTATATAAATGGGGGAGAGCGAAAGTTGTACCTCAATCCAACCACATCATAATGGGTGAAGCATTAGGATGGCGTGAAGAGTTGGTCTGAGCCTTTAGTATCTCGCTAAGGTTCCCAACTCACACTTGTGATGGGTTGGTGTTCATAGTTTGGGCCTCACGTACCAGGTGTATATCAAGGACTCCCTAGCAACCATTTTCATCCTAGAATAGAAGACTCTATTGGCCATACCCATTTCTACTAGACTTAGGATCGTGTTGTTTAAATTTTCTTCTTTGTGTGAAACCAGTAATTTTTTATTCAGTCGAGTCAGCCTTATCCTATGAATTTTGTTTGTTGTGTTTTGGGTCCTTTGCCTTAGTCTTTTTTCCAAAGAACACATTCATATTTTTCCATAGGCATACCTAACCTCTTGCACAGGCGTACCTGACCTATTGCATAGATGTACCTGACCTCTGAACCAACCCCTTTTCAGCCTATTTTAGTCATTTTTTATCAATCTTCAGTCCATAGGAATACCTGACCTCTTGCACAAGCATACCTGACCTCTTGCACAAGTGTACCTGACCTCTAAACTAGGCCCCTTTTAGCCTGTTTCAGTCAATTTAGATCAATCTTCAGTTCATAGGCGTACCTAACAATCTTGCATAGGCATACCTAACCTCTTGCACAAGCATACCTAACCACTTGCACAGGCGTACCTGACCTCTAAACCAACCCCTTTTCAGCCTGTTTCAGTTAGATTTACTTAGCCTTCAATCAGACAGGAAAACCTAACCTTTAGGGGTAGACTTGACCCTTGAGTAGTCAGTTGTGTTACCCTATTTCATCATTCTGAACTCTCATTTCATTGTTTTGAGTACCTATTTTACCATTGTGGGTGATTGTTCACCTGTACCGCACATTCATCTCCCCATTCTGAAGGTTTATTTCCCCCGATCAAACATTTGTTTATCCATTCAGAGTCATCGTTTATCCAATCCAAGTATCTGTTCATTCTTTCACCACTCGCCCATAGTCATTCTTTCGTTCCGATAGCTATTTTTCCATTCTGATAATCGTTCCTTTGTTTTGGGTTGTCGTTTCTCCATTCTGAGTTGTCATCTACCCAATTTGGGACTCCATCCATCTATCTCGATAGTCGTTCTCTCATTTTAGGCTCACATTTTCTTGTTTCAAAAGGCCACTCATCGGCTTCAGATTATTGTTTCCCTCATTTTGGAAATCATTCTCCCATTCCGTTGAACTTCATTTGAAGTAGTTATCCGACTTGACCCAGATGTCTGAGCTTGATCATCATCCTTCAAAACTGGCTTAGGATTGTTATATGTCCTAAGTTGGTTATCCTTATCATCCCTATCAATCCACTTCCATCTCAAGTTGGATTCAACACCATCATCATACATCTATCTCTTAATCGATCAATCAACACCCTACATTAACAAGGATAATTTCTGAACTTGGTTTAAAACTTCTTCACCATCCTAGTCTTATCAATCTCTTATCAGTACAATCCAATCTTGTCATCAATCCAATCCAATATTATCTCATCAATCATCTTATTGATTAATTCGGCCCAATTTGATTTTACTAACCATTTCATCAATCAATCCAATTCAATCACATCAATCATTTATTGAATCGAATCATTTATCAATCATCTACTCCAATCCTATGAAAGAAAACAATCCACTCTGGTCTAATCAAATCAAATCTGTTATCAATCATCCAATCCAATCCTATCAAGCCACATCCTTGTCGGCTAATCCATCATCTAATAAGATCAATCCAGATCATCCCAACATCCTAGCTCGTTCTATCGTCTTGCATGCCTATTCATACCTAGTCACAAACAAGGAAGATGGTTGAGCAACAAGCCCATAATTCCTAGCCAAATATACCTCAAGATACCAACAACATGGAAAACATCTTACATGATCCCAATAATGATACGAATATCCTTGGAGATCCCCAAAATGGTACATCATCACAGTCCAACACTGACGATCAAAACACATCACCACCTGGAGATGAGAACATGGTCAATTAACCTAAACTCACACTTGAGGAACATTTTAGTAACCACACCAATGTGCAAATGACAAATCGCCTATTTGAAAAACATGGGGAAAAAAATTTTCCCACCTAATTGAAAAAGGTGTCAAACCTCCATCAGGTGTCGACCTATCCAAGTATAGCAGTTCCACATCTAACATACCCCAAGGTTCACAAAATGCACTAGGTAGTTCATACATCCCAATGTTCCTCCAGTGGAGGGTTGGTAGCAACCTAAATTTGGCAATGCTATTCTTTATCACGTTAAAAATCCCCCACACACCACAATCTCATTCATGGGGGCTCCTCAAGTATTTGATCCCAATAATCCTTTTGCCTACGGTATACCACAAAATATTTTGTAGCCTCCACCATTAATGCTGAAAACACCACCCCTTTCAATTCAACCTCTTTTCAACATCGAGGGTAACCTTTTTACCGCATTGCCTCTACCTCCTGGGGCCACAAATCTACTATCGCCTTTGTACACATCTCAACAGCCTCCCCAATCTAACATAACACCTCAATTACCTCCACAAGGTACATCCCAACCAAATGTTCTTGTTGGTACCAAACAACCTCCTTTGCAGAATGCCTCTACATTATCTCAGCTGCCCTATCAACAATAACCCCCGCATAATCCCTTAATTTATTCACAACAACCACCACACTAATTAGAAGGAAATCCATTCCGACCTCTCATCTAGACCTTATCCCTATTCCTCACATCCATTTTACATCCACAAGTTCCACCACAACACAACATCCCATCTCATCCCATGCAATAGCCGACATCACATCAGCAGCCTTCCCAACACTATTACTATCATAACCAACAATAGTTCTAGCAACAACCACCCTATGTGGCCTCGCAACAGTTCGAACAGTACCTTTAGTACCAACAGACCAATCCACAAGACCACATCCAAGCTCCTTAGCATCCTACTGCACATTCTTATCAAACAAATTTGTACTATACCTCACAACAACAACCCCAATACCAACAAACTCCATTGGCATACCAGCAAGGGATATCATCATCTCACTATCAAAATCCATATGCCAACCCTCGAACACTTTCTTAGTAGGATCTTTTGTTGTCCTACCACCCATATCCATCCAACCTATCTTCCTCGACTCATACGCCACCGGTCAATGCAGATCTACTGGAAATCAAAGCTACATTTAAAGATCTCCAAGCAGGACTAGTAAAAAATCTGTCAAATTTGAAGATATATGTCCCTATCTATTCAATTCATCCATCTCACTAATTCCCTTTCTGAAGCACTTTGAGATACCAAATTTTGATAGATATAGGGGAAACAAGGATCCTAAATCCCACCTCCAAGAGTTTTACTCCCAGTGTGAGGAGTTTATGCACAATGACAACTACCTCTTGTGCCTATTCCCACAAATCCTGATGGGATACACCTTGGATTGGTTCATGGGTTTGGAACGGGGGTCCATCAAATCCTTCGTAGATCTTTCAGATTGTTTCTTACTTCTTCAATCTAGAAAAAGACACTGATACCTTGGACCTTCTTAAGGAGAAGCAATGTGATGGTGAAACCTTTATTAGCTACCTCCAAAGGTGGAATGTGTTGGCAAGCCAAATGAAAACCCCTCTTAAGGAGAAAGACATGGTCACCCTCTTTGTGGAGAACTCACATCCCAACATGTCTCATAATTTTAGGTTACACTGTGTCACCACTTTTGTTGAAATAGTGGAAAAAGGACCCATCCTTGAATGTGCCTTTATTTCCAAAGGGCACATCAAGATACATAACAATGAAAAAGAAAGGCCATCCATTGATAAGTCATGCTTTTGGAACAAGAATAAAAACACAGTGAATGATGTCACTGACACTAAACATGTTCAGGTGGCCAATACATCCCAAAGGAAACAACCATTTGTACCTAATTCCATATTCATGCCACAAGGGGCATCTCATCCTCCTCAACAATCAAACCAAAATAGTCAAGGGAATGGAAAACACCAGTATACTCAATTAGGAGGATCCTTGAGTGTCGTCTTCAATAAGTTATTATAGGTCAACTATCTGATCACATATCCTGTCACCAAACCACTTGATGAATCTAAGCCCAAACCAACCTAGTTTAGGGAGAATGAATATTGTGAATTCCATAAGATTAAAGGGCACACTTTGAATAAGTGTCAAGGTCTCAAAAACTATGTCCAAGATCTTATCAATCGAGGAGATATCAAATTCGACACTAGCCAAGCTTCATCATCCAATACTCAATTGTAGTATATCAAAATGCCTTCCCTAACCATAATCAAGGTGCAAGAACCTCCAACAACAATCCCCAAGACAACAACACAAATAACATAAGCTATAAGAATGTACCCCTCAACTATGATGGTATTGTCCATTACATTAAGCAGGCAGAACCCTGTGTGTCTATGATACATGTCAAATCTAAAGATCCCCAATGTGTTGTTGCTACCCAATGATCCTACATTACTATCCTTGCAGCCTCCACACCCACCTAGCCAAATCCAGTAAACTCTCAATACAACATTCTTGATCATTTAGGAAAGACCCCTGCTCAGATCTCAATCTTGGATATGCTTAAGTCTTCTCTTTTACATCAGGAAATACTCAACAGATCTTTACAAAAAACTCACGTACCTAATGACATTGATCCCACATAGTTCCAAGCTTTAGTAGGGCACCTGGATTTATCTTACTAGCTACACTTCAGCCAAAATGACATGGAAAATATTGATGCCAATCACAATCGTCCCTTACACATTGAAGTCCTTGTTGTCTGTCATAAAATAAAAAGGGTCCTGGTAGATAATGGCTCTTCCCTCAATCTATGCACTTTAAAGTTCATAAAATAGGTAGGGTATACTCAAGTGGATTTGAGTAATCAAATCCTCATGATCAAGGCTTATGATAATGTAGAAAGAAATTCTGAAGGGATTATCAGTCTCCTATCTAGGTTGGACCTGTAGTTCAATACACTACCTTTCATGTCCTTGATCTGGACTTACCATATAATCTCCTCTTCGACTGCCCATGGCTCCACGTTATGCAAGCTATCCCCTCCACATATCATCAATGCCTAAAGTTCCTGGTTAATGGACAAAAGATCACCATTTGTGCCGACCCACAACCATTTGAATACTGTCATGCTCTAGAAGCATCATTTCCCCATTTACATTACTGTCTTGGGGTTAAAATTGGGGCATCTTAGTCATCATCATCCAATCCATCATCCACCATGACAACCACTCGATCTCCCTCCACCAATCCTACTCACCAAAGTCCAGATCATTGACAAGGGGTGTGGTGAATATGAAATTCATACAACTCTAAATGTGGCAACCATGCCACCATCACCACACACCTACGACCAACCTTCACAGTCTACACCAAAAGAAGACAAGACCATCACCTTTAGTGCTAAAAACATCTCCACTACCACTTTCTGGTCTCCTATTTTAAAGACAGATGCACCAGAAGAGGATATCAGTCAATGGGTATACCATGAAGAACTCCAACCAGATCCTCCTTTAAAGGGATAATTTCAGGAAGTATACCCTTAGTTAGCTAAGTTCCCAGAAAAGCATAACTACTAAGGCAGGGGCCTAGGTAAATAAGAATAGGGATGGTTGCAACCTATTGATGTATCAAAATCTTCCACGAAATATAGGCCTCAGATATGAAAAAAAGTAGAAAGGCCCCACAACATTATCTAATACCTCCAATAGTGTTATTGTGGATGATGGTCCCTTGGAAGACATACCCGAGGAAGAATCCATCATACATGCATACGTTGATGTTGATCACATAGACTTTTCATCCATGTTTGACTATTTATCCATCTTTACCATTAGCCTTTCTCTTCACCATCCTAAACTCATTGATTGGGACCTATGTGATAACACACCTACCAATGTCTCCTTGGATACATATGTCAACCTCATGGGATTGGGGGAGGATGAATGCTCTAGTCGTAAAAATAAAAACAAGAAAAATAAAAAATGGTCATCTAGTGAAAACCTCGCCGAGGCACTTCTTGAGCTGGAAAAAGTAAAAAAAAAAATGATGCATCCGATAGTGAAAACCTCAAAGAGACACTGGAGGATGGAAACGTTCATCTTCCCCTTGTGGGAACTCAATTATTCACGCAGTTATCCATCCTAATTGAAGAAACTCAAGAAGTTAACCTTGGTACTACTGAAAACCCTAAGATCACCTATGTAGCCAAATCACTATCAGAGAAAAAATATTCAATCATCGGTGAGCTACTCAAACATGGTATCATTAACTTTGCTTGGTCATACTTAGATATGCCAAGCTTAGACCCTGCTTTAGTAGTTCATCATTTGGATGTTCGCCTAGATGCCAAGCTTGCCAAACAAAAGCTCCAAAAAAAGCATCCACATGTAGCATTATTAGTCAAGAAGGAATTGGAGAGATTATTGGATGCTGATTTTATCAGACCCATTGACTACTCTGATTGGATCTCAAAGATAGTGTCTGTTTGCAAACCAAATAGAGAAATTCGGATTTGCACACACTTCTGGGATCTTAACAAAGCCTGTCTAAAGGATGACTTCCCACTGCCTAATATTGACATGTTGGTCAGCCTTACTACAGGACATGAGATGTTGTCCCTTATGCATGGCTTCGTTGGTTACAATTAGATCTAAATTGCACTTGAAGACCAACACAAGACCACTTTTACAACACCTTGGGGTACTTTTTGCTACAATGATATGCCTTTTGGTCTCAAGAATGAGGGGGAAACATATCATAGAGAAATGACTCATCTTCCATGACATCATCCATATTATCATGGAAGATTATGTTGACGACTTGCTAGGAAAATCAGAACCAGAGTAGAGTACCCTACCATCTTGAAAAAGATCTTTGAGCAGTTAGAACAATACAAGTTAAGACTAAATCCAAAAAAGTGTGTCTTTGGTGTCACATCAGGGAAATTATTGGGTTTCATAGTCTCTTGAAGAGGCATTGAGGTTGATCCCACCAAGGTGAAAGCTATTATGGATATGCCTCCCCCACACAATCTAAAACAGTTAAGAACTCTCCAAGGAAAGTTGTAATCCATCCGTCGGTTCATAACCCAACTTGTAGATAAGTGTCAATCATTCACCCATCTTCTGAAAAAAGACTCCACCTTCAAATGGAACCAACAATGTCAACTAGGTTTCGATAAAATCAAGGAGTACTTGGCCCATCCACTGATCTTGATGCCACCTATCCTAGGAAAACCCCTTATGCTTTACATCTCCACCACTTTGGTTGCACTAGGGGCATTATTGGCACAACATGATGATTCCTCAAAAGAAAGAGAAATATAATACATCAGTTGAACACTGGTAGGCTATGAATTAAATTATTCACCCATGGAGAAATCCTACCTTGCAGTGGTCTTCAGTACACAAAAACTCCAACATTACATGCTTAGCCATTTGGTCCAATTAATAGCAAAAATTAATCCACTAAAGTATGTATTATCCAGAACCACTTTAACCAGTCACATGGCTAAGTGGGTCATGCTCCTAAGTGAATTTGACATAGAGTACGTGAATCACAAATCCATAAAAGGACAAGTCATAGTTGACTAGTTGGTCGAGGTACCCCTAGTGGATGCTTACCCTTTGGTCACTAAATTTCTAGATGAAGAAGTTCTCACAGTAATAGAAGCACCTATCTAGACATTGTATTTTGATGGTTCTTATACTCATAATGGATTGGGAATAGGAATTCTATTTTTTACCCCTCAAGGTGACTACATTCCAAAATCATTCAGGATAGCATTCCTATGTACCAACAACATAGCTGAGTATGAAGCCCTCCTCACAGGTCTTCAAATTGTAAAGCAGTGGCACATAACTCACTTGAGAGTCTTTGATGATTCATTGTTGATCATTAATCAAGTTAATGATGAATTCCTAACAAAATATGGCAAGTTGTTACCCTTCAAACACATGGTAGATGATTTCAAGAAATATTTCACCTTTATACAATTTGACCAAGTTCCTAGGGTATAGAACAAAGTTGTTGATGCTATGGCTACTATTGGCTCCCTGATTGACATGCCTAAAGATTGAATAGAATGTGAGTTCCTTAAGGAACAACTTTTAATCCTAGCATATGATATCCTTGAGACTGACATAGTGTGTGGCATTGTAGGTCCCACTTCCGCATGGTACCAAGACATATATACTTATCTTCATGATAATATTCTACCCCCAGATCTTACACAAAATCAATGTAAATCCTTTATCCAACATTCTTCCCAATACATCATCATAGGTGATACACTTTATCATTGCAAGTATGATGGAACCCTCCTTAGGTGTCTGGATGAGACAAAAGCCCATACTGCACTAACATAAGTACATGGTGGTGTTTGTGGGGCCCATTCAAATGGGATGGCCTTGGCCAAAAGGATTCTTTGAGCTAGATATTATTGGACTACATTAGAACATGATGCTTGTGAATTCATGAAGAAATTCCTTCCCTACCAGCAACATGCAGATTTGATTCATGCTCTAGCATAGGACCTTTAGCCTCTTCTCGCACCATGGCCCTTCTCTCAGTGGGGTTTCAAATTTATTGGAAAGATTTACCCACCATCTTTCAACAGCCACACATTCATAATTATTGCTATTGAGTACTTCACCAAGTGGGTGGAAGCAATGCCACTCTCAAAAATCACCAGTACTCAAATTTCAAAATTCATCCTTTACCATATTCTTTGCAAATATGGTATTCCATCCACCATCCTCTTAGATAATAGAAATCCTTTCAAAAACCAGGCCATGAAATACCTTTGTGACACCTTTCATATCCAACATCATTGGTTAATGCCTTATTACACCTAGGGTAATGGTCAGGCAGAAGCTACCAACAAGACCCTTATCTGCATCCTCAAAAAGGTTGTCAATAACATTGGTCGAGATTGGAACCTCCATATTCATCCCACTCTCTGGGCGTATCACACCTCCATCTATACCCCTACAAGTGCCACCCCCTATTCTTTGGTGTATGGTTCCAAATCCATCTTTCCAATTGAAGTTTAGATCTCATCACTAAGGATTTCTTTGAAGAACCTTATTAGTGAGGAAGATGCTCGTGTCACATGACTTGCACAATTGGAATTACTTGATGAAAGACAAATCAAAGCTTATGATAACCTGCAAGCTTACCAAAACCATCTCAATTGTAACTACAACAAGAAGGTTCACCCTCAATAGTTCTAGGTTGGTGATCTTGTCCTTAAAGAGAACCAACATACTCAGCAAATCCATGATAAGAAAGGAAAATTTGAAGCAAACTGGTTGGGTTCATATATCATAACCACTAAATATGGATATGGGGTATATAGAATTGCTACCCTTGAAGGAGAACCCCTAGAAGATCCTATCAATATCATGCATCTGAAGAGGTTTTACACCTAAGTCCGCTTGGTAACCGTACTTGCAAAAATACAAAAAATTTAGAAAAATCAACAAAAAAATCCAAAAATAGTAAAGAGAAATAAATTCATCCTATGATGAAAACCACCCTTGCTAGCGCCTTGGATAAGTATGGATGGTGAAAAATTGGTAATAGGCATCATCCGTAGAGGGCTTAATCATTCCATCCATCCATCCTGACATCCTCTCCCATTCCATTCTTCACCGCTTGGTATATTTTGATTGAGCATTGGACGATTATATGATATCTGTCATCTTGAGTTTTCTATCCCAATCTGAGCTTTTGTCATCAGTTTTTCCATCTGCTGGTTTGTGTCATCATCTAGGATCATCCATTGTGTCAGTCTCCACCTAGGCCTCATCTTGTCATATCAATCATTTTGGTCTTGGTCGAACTACATTGCCCCTACGCTTTCACATAGGCAAGGCTGACCATTTGATCTACCCCTGGGGCCTTCGGATCAGCCTATAATGGTCCTCCATCATCTGTCCTCATTGTCCCCTTTTTAGTTTTATCCATGGTTGGTCATCATTTGTTTTTCGCCAAACTACGTTGCCCCTGCGCTTGCACATAGGCAAGGTCAATCTTTTGATCCATCCCCAGGGCTTTGTTTTGTCATTGTCTCATTGGTATCCATTAGTCCTCTTTCCACTTTATCCATGGTATTTTCTAGAACTATGAGGGCTCTATGCTTTCATGTAGGCAAGGCTAGTCTTTGATCAACCCCTGAGCCCCTAGGTCTGTAGGGTGTATCGGTCCTTTGTCTAGTCTCTTGTGTCATGAGATCTGGTTAATGAAAAATATCTTGCGTCACCTGGGTCACTTTAGTTTAGTATCCATCATTGGTCTCAACAGGATGCATCCTTCCTAACAGACCACATCGTCACCCATCCATCCTCGTGATCCTATGGAAAAGGACATTTAACTTTGATTATGATCTTTTCATACTTTTGGATTTTGTTTATTGCTTGAGCTCCCTATTCTCACTTACCAAAACTGCCATGATACATCATATTATGGTGGGTTTTGATGAGTTAACGTAGGGGCATCTCTTGATCATTTATTGTTGTTGTTTGTTGGGTCATTCCAACATAGTACCCACCATGATCCCTAGAATCTTGTGTTACATTGGGAACATCCCTTTGTGCTTGTGGTTATTCTAATACCTAGCCTGACCAAGGTCCTCGTGACTTTAGGGTGTTAGGATAACCTTGTTTGTTGTGTTTGTTTCATGCATTTGATGCAAACTCGCCTTGGTCTCATATATCATGGTATTTGGTATCTTATGCTATAGAAAAATCAATGCTCCAAAGATGGAAAATT